>JASSUY010024492.1:0-11967 GCA_032466535.1 Forpus xanthops
AACACCCCCAAGTCCTTCTCCTCAGGGCTGCTCTGAATCACATCTCCACCCAACCTGTAGCTGTGCCTGGGATTGCTTTGACCCAGGTGCAGGACCTTATACTTGGCTTTGTTGAACTTCATGAGGTTGGCATCGGCCCACCTCTCGTGTGTGTCAAGGTCCCACTGGATGGCATCCCTTCCCTCCAGCCTGTCAACCAAACACATAGCTTGATGTCAGACTTTATAGCAGTCCTTTTTGCATTATTTAAATATGTCTTCTAATACAATATAATTAGTCTTCCAGTGGATGAGTGAAAGCTGGAAGTTTTCCTGGTTGTTGTCATGCAATAACTGTAGTTCAGCTAGGTTTAACCAGGAAGAACAAATTTGAAACACACATTTTAATTGGAAAGTAAGGTGGCAGATCTGAGCAACCAATACTAACTATATTAATGACCTCTTAAATAGTTCTAGGGCTATTTGGGCCTTCTGAAATTGCCCTTTTGGGATTTAGTTGTCAATAAAGTGAGATAAACATTTGATACTTTAGGAAAGTAAGAGTTGAGATTGCAGTTTTATTGTTATAAGCCACATTTTCAGTGGTAAGGAGATGCCCTTCAGAAGGAACACATTTAAAACTATTCCAGGAAGCCAGCCAATGTACACAAGTATTTGCAGAAAGTATGTGAGAGATTTACAAAAAAATAAATCTGCTGGATGAAACATTAACAGCACAGTGTTCCAAAAGCAGAGCTGCAAGAAATGCAAGGAGTTTAGGTGAACTTCCAACCGAGATACAGACAAACCATGAGAACGCAGGACACAGAGCATGGACTTTAGCTCCACTGGGAGCTAAAGGATGCCATCAATGTGGAGAGCACAATGTGGGAGATAAACAGACATGCTTCTCCATACCAGTTGTTTGTTACACATGTTGTCAGTTCACGTTACCTGAAAGATGCTTCCATTTATATTGCAAATGTAGCATTGCATTACTACTCCATTTAGTGCCTCTGGCCATGAAAAGTCTCTGTAGTTTTATAACATCTGTGACACTGAACATGGTTGTTGGATGATTTTTCTCCTCAGCTTTCAGCTCTCATTCGCTCTGTCCACTCTGCTCCCCACTCTCCAGTACTTAATTCCCTTCTTTTTCTTCATATTTTTTACTTCTGTAATGTCCTTCATGTGTTTTCTTGCAATCATAAGGAGCCATCAAAACTGACAATCCACAGATACAGATGTGTGCAATGCATGAAGCTCACATTTACTGCTTAAATGACTTTTCCTACTGTCTTTTTTAAATCAAACCCATTTTGGATTAGGATTTGTGACAGTATATTTTTACAGTAGCCATCACAACAAGGTGGTTCTGCCATGCACTGTATGTAGAGGTATTGCCATACTAAAATAGCAAAAGAAACATTTGAATATGTTAGAGAAATAGCAATGCTGAATGAGGAAAACTCAATGTCTGTGGTGAGGTCTGTTTGTAAGCAAAGTTGGTTGCCAAGCTATGATTTCCTTAGATAGATATAACTTATAGCCTTGCTTCGTTTTTAGGGGAGCTTAAAGTTTTTAGACACACTTTTCAAGTTAAAAAGTATTTTTCAAAGCAGTCCAAGAACCGACTTTCATGTCGTAATGCTCCATCTGGGACAGAGAAAAGCAGTGTTGCCTCTTCAAGAAATAAGAAACATTTTTTTCTTAAAGAGTAGGCTTGGAGTTTTGGAAGCTCCAAGTGTAGTAGTTGTTTTGGAAACATTTGATAGTGTAGGACACATCATTAACTTACTTGATCATGTATGAATTTTGAGTATTTGTCATCTCTGTTTCTGAACAAGGTATTGCACCATGGATGGAGCTGACTTTGTCCTGATTGCTGTCTACTGCTCAATCATTCCCTAAAGCAGTTCTCTCATTTCAAAAATGCTTCCACATGGCTGTGCAGTGCTAGTGATTCTTCATGGAGTTTGCAGACATAAGAGACTTTTCAGGGGGAAATAAATACCTAAGCCTTGGTATCACGTGCATCTGAATGTATGCTTGTTCCAGTAAACTTAGGTAGTCACTATCTCCTGTGATCTACTAAAGCTGTGATGCAGATGTTTAGAAGCAAGTTAATGACCATAACAGCTATTCAAGACAATGAGCTGTGATCATCTGAATGATTCCCTGTGGAAAAAAAGCTGCGTTTGTCCAGATTTTAGAGAAGGGTAAAGATCCATTCCTAGTGGAGCCAACCTGGCTTTGAAATATGCTGAATCAACCATTTCAACCAATGCTGAGAAAGGTCTAATTGCAGCTTTGAAAAATCCTACTCCTGTTATGAGGCAGAAGTCTCCTAAAATGTCACTGGAAACCACCAAGAGGAACAATACCTTTTATTGGATCAAAGACTGCATCAGACCTGGAGAATCTGGGAACTCTTACAACTATCACATGCTGCAAAAGTGCAATTCACACTTTATAAAAAAATTAGTCTATGTGACAAGTCCTGGATATTTTGAAGTGAGAAGTTAGTGCATGAGTGGAATAGCTTCATTTCACAGAAGACCTCAGCAAAACTCATGCACTTTAAGCTTGTGAGATGATGCAGGTGGAAGAAAGATCTCAAAAAAGGAAAAAAAAAGAATATCTGATATTTAGGATTTATAACTGGTGCAGATGGTTCAGATGGTTATAATTCACATTGTAATAACAAAATTGGCACCAGACACCTTCCTGAAATCTGTTACCCAGATTTGCAAGGGGTGGATAGGGATATGATTCTTGCTAGATAACATCTAGAGCTCTTATTCTAGAATGAAAGAAAACTCAAAGGACCACGTTTCTTCTTGACAGATAGCAGAGTTCAAGAGTCCATTAGATAAAAATTCTACATTGTAAGATGTAGAAAAGATCAGGGCTGCAGCAGATGCTTCATGTCTGGAAAATGAGAGGTAATTCCATTCATTTCACGGGGTTGTTTGGTGTCATATGCTGCCTATATATCTCAACATGCTCAAATAAAAAAGAATTATGTTTTTAGATAGCTCTTTTAAATTGCATGTCTTTTTTATACCTTTCAGAGGACTTTTTATTAACAGGCTAGAGGATAGACACTCTCTAATCAATATTTAAACAGATAAATATAGTAATATACTTTCTAATTTTTAACATGTTAGTCAGCTTTTTGGAAAGTTTTCATATACCTGATATAAGCAGAAACTCTTTGAAATTACATTGATTAATACAATCTTGGCTTTCCTGGAGACATTACAGACATCATAAACGTTTAGGCCCAATATGAAAGGAATTTACTAAACAAACTTCAGAGAACTTACGAGAAACAGTGTAAGGAGAACCTTATTGCTTTTCAGAGTACACTATTCTGGAAACCAGATGCAGTGATTCAAACTGAATTCTCAGGGAGATCTATATTTGTGTCATTTGCACTGATTTGCTACTTCAACTCAGTAAGTTATTCAGCACAGTTCATTTGAAGTTGGCTTAATCTCTACATAAAGCTTCATGAAAAAATGATACAGTTCAGTTCCACTGAACAAAAACAGTACAAAATCCTGTGTCTGGCCTTCTAATAAATTTCATATTAGCTGATACCTTGCAAGTCAATTTTGCACAGACAAAAAAGTCTATGTATCGATATATCCACGTCCACCAATATTTTTTCCTCAGAATAACTCAAGAAGCATTTTTAGAAACCAAAATAAGGTCAATTTTCTTGCAAATTATTACAGAAAGAAAATCTTTTTATCTCAAGTCAAATACAGTACTGCTGTGCCAGTGCTGAAGGCATCGGGGGCTCCAGCTGTTGTGATGGTCACTTGTGATATGCAACTGGGAGCAGTGATAGCATGGCATAAGCAATTATCTGGTCAAGCACAGGTGACTAAATGATTCCTGTATACAACACAATATGTTCTGAATTTCCATTTTTGGCAAACAATGTGTATTTGTAAATCTTTTCATAAGTCTAAATATATTGTGAACAGAATGTCTAAGGTGGGATATGCTTCAAAAGGGATCTAATGGAATTGTAATTAAATCAAGTTAAAGAGTTAGTAGATTTTTTGCCCAGATGAAGATTTTATTCTGCCTACATAAAGTCTGCATTTTGCTTTGTAAGCTGAAGTATTCCATTCCCCATAAGTATTACAGTACTATCTTTCCTACCAATTATCTCATTCTGCTTTCTCCTCTATTTTCCCGAAGGGTTTTATTTCTTTTCCTTTAGCAAAGTCTAATTTGGCCAGATCCACCTACATATGCTCAGCTTTCAAATGATTCATTTCAGATGTTCCTTCTGCTTACTTCTCGGCAGCATTTGTTTCCATTGTTTTCCATATGTCAACACGTTATTTTGAAGGAGGCTCTCTTCCCATTTTTGTAGGGTTAGCCATGTTTTGTGTGCTTGGTCAGTGGGTACAGAAAATAGTGCACCAGTTTTTTAGAGAATAAAATATCACTGAAGCTTTCATCTGTCATTGGTTCATAACTGTTGCATAAATAACTCATTAAAATCTTCCCAGTCTTTCCTGATACCCAAATGGTCATTCGTTTGCACATTTTTTCTTCTTACGCAACATGACTGATTTTGATTTCTCATGTTAATTTTGAGTTCGATGTTGTCTCAAATGTCAAGTCCAAGGGAGATACTAATTAAGTGGGGTTTTATTTCTGTGATTGTACAGATTCGTCTTGCAGATGCTTTCCCCCTTCAGTATTATGCACTCCCTCTGCAGTAATTAATCTTTTTCAGTTTTGGGGGGCTACTGTTCAACTTTTTCTCTTTTGACAACTGAAGAAAAGCATGCAGCTCCTATTTTCCTTAGAGGTATTCCAAATATTTTTCAATTACACATATATCATCATGAATGTAAAAGATTTGTTCTTTCTAACACACTGCTCCCTCTCACTCAGCCATTTAATGTCCTACATGGGAGAAGCTAAAGGCCCATGGTATAGCCCTCACTATATTGGTCTGCTGCATTTTTCACATTAGACTGTTGCAGCTCTTCTGCATTAGCTAGCTTGAAGGATTTCAGAAGAGCAAAGGTTGGTTGTGTAATTTTCCCCTCATTTAATGTATCAGTTCATTCTCAGAATGAAAAACATTTGGTGTTTTTGAACATACAGAATCTTTATTTTAATTGGCAACCACTGCACTTTGAAAAAGGCTGTAATTTGCACTGTTACAAACCTTTCATGCAAATGCAGTGTTATTTCCAATTCAGTCACATTCCTTCTTTAAATTTTAAGGAATACTTTAAAAAGAATTGCAGATAGTCCATTCGGTAACAAACAGGCTTTGAATCATGCCTAACACAAACTTTGTGCAGACAGCTAGACAATAGGAGGCCCACGTCCAACTTTACAAATGTTAGATGCGGATTTCCATTGTCTAGCTTGTAGTTTAGGTTGCGTCGGGGAATTTCTGCTGTGATTTTACTTGCTGTAACTGATTGTTAAAAATCACACCCTAAATCCAAAGTTATTAATAACATATCCAACAGATGGCAGATTATTTCATAAGAGCAAAATGCAATGAGTGATGCAGTGAATGGATTATTAACAGAATGGATTTTTAACTCAATTACTTGGCCCTAAATCCAATCTAATCAAATGTAGCTTGTAGTATAATGTAAAGGAAAATAATTTCGTGTCTCATGTATCGACATCTGAATTCCTGAGACTTACCAAAAATGCCTATGTTTTATATATTTATTAAGTTTATTGAAAGATTAAAACCAGCATTATTCAGCAGGAGAATCCTATAAATGTGTAAGGGTACAGTTATTTATATTGAACATGTGGAAAACAGAGCAAGATTTTTTGAGTGGGTTTTACTAATTAAGCTGGTTGGGATTTGTAAAGCTGGAATATATATGACCAACAATTCCTCTCTTTGAAAACAATCTTAAGCTATTCATATTGCTCTTTGCAGCAGTCTGTGAGGATGATTGGGTGGAGCCAGACTTCTGCAATTATTTAAGGTTAAAATAGCTCCAAGAAAGAATAACATGGAGGCACATTGCAATAGTAATCAAGGGAGGAAAGGGGTTCTGAGCATTGTACCTCCTTTCTCTGTGGATCTAGAGGAAGAAGTACTGTTACTTGTCTGTAACATCAAATAATTCACCCCATCACACCAGGCCTGCTGCACGTTTTCTTATACTGGAGTTATGTCAGCAGGTTTCTACCACTTCTTGCACCTGATGACCCAAAACCCCTTAGCAGCTGAGGCAAGTGACTACTCCAGCATCTATCCACAGCATGGTCTACATATGAATAACCTGCACAGACATTTAGATTGCATTTTTCGTCCCTTTATGCTTTAATGGAAAGAAGGAAGGACCAGTAGGCTGTCAGAAGTGGAGTCCAGTGAAGCCCAATTGGGTTGCTTCCTTACTACCTGAATGCAGAAAGTTCGTCATGGTGCTGCTAGGGCAGTATCAAAGGAAAACCACATATGATGGAAACTGTGCACTGGTTCCACCTTTGGGTGATGCTGCAGCCCTGTAATGTTAATGAAAGGCCAGCTTTGCTGTCAAAACATAATTAAAATGTAAACTAATCTCAGTACAGACAGGAAAGCACAGCATCTGCCTTTATCAGCCCCAATCATGACTTATTACACTGTGGCATAATAATCCTGACTGAACACGTGGTTGGAGCTCAACCCACACAATTTCAGTCTAAATTCACAGTGACAACAGCAGGAGAGATGTATCTTACAGGAGCAACTGGAAAGCTTCATTATCAGGTGCTTGACAAAACCTACTGATTCTTAAGGAAATTTCAATTCGTTTCCTGCTAAAATAGTAGCGGTAAATATGCGTAACTAAAGAATTGTACATTTGTAAGTATTTACCACAAAGCCCCATAGAAAGTTTGATGTATGGTTAGCATATGCTGTACTGAATGGGAATATAGCTAAACTATGTTAAAGCTGGCATCATATTTCTCGCATTAAGCAAATTTAGCATGTAACACTATCTTGAATGAGATTCAAACTATAATGACTTGGATTTGTGTTTTGTACTGGCTCCATGAAATAAATGGTACTACTTCTCTTGTACCAGAAGACATCATTTTAAGGGGAAGGAGTAGAGATATCTTAAGTGACATATAACTAACAAACTGCATGAGATAATTGTCCAGAGACAATTTTCGTAAAAATCGTTTTTTCTTCTCTTTTCTTCTCTTTTTTTTCCTCCCAGCATTATTAAAGTGGTTTTTTTGAGCATTACAGAGTGCTCTGGGAATCCTGCCTCTCTCTATTTTAATCATAATTTAAAAAGCCTCTCCAGCTGCAGACAGGCAGCTGAAGGAATTCAGGAGACTGTGGGTGACATGCCGAGCTGCCCTTTGTAGTTAACCTGGGTCTGTCTGTGGCACTACCTAAATGACTTACGTGTTGCTTTCATCTTAGCTGCTTACAGCATAAAAATTTCTTCCTACAAAAGGGACATCATTGGTCCCTGCATGTGTTACTATCCTGCTAGATTTAAAAATCTATGTGTAAAAGGTATATCTATCCTTATACCCAGATGCATTATAACTGGCTAAGGAGATTAAAACACTGGCATGTAAGCAACAAAATAGATCTTGTTTCAAGGTGTTTCTTTATACATTTAACTCATAAAGCTGATGATCTGAAATAGTTTTATGTCACCATTAATTATGATACTAGGCTCTGGCTCAGTAAGGTTGTCAAGCATGTGCATAGCTTCCATAGAGTCATTTAACTTAGGCTGAGTTTAAACATAAACTTTTGCTTCAGTACCCAGGGTTTTCAGTATCTTGTGTCAGTGGGCATAGGTGAGAAAATCATAGCAGTGCTCCCCTGTGCTCCGCTGCTCCACAGTGCTCCATTGGGATAACTGTTTCCTCTCAAAGCACTCTTAGGTTGATATTACAAGAAAACACATGTAAATATTTACTACTTACAACTCCCTTAGTCCTTAAGGGGGTAAGGTTGTTCCCAAAACAGACTCCTAAAAATCTATTAGCTGCATTCTTTTTGAATGAAGTTTACTTGAATAACAAGGCACAGTTATATGGTCCAGGACATTGGTCTGAAGGAAGCAATTCGCTTTTGGATCTGACACTTCTAAGCATTCTTACCAATCTTAATGATTCTTACTGATCCTTAGTGATTCTTAATGGTCTCACAGTTCTCTAAGCATGTATAAGAATCAGGATTAAGTTCATGTAGAACCAAGAAATCCAAAGAAGCTCAATCTTAAATTTGTTTGACCAAAAAACCTCAGATATCATATAAATTCTTTAAACTTCTGAGATGAGACCCTATAATTTTAACATAACCACAAAAGAAAAGAAACAACAATAGTGAGAGCATCTTCCTCTTCCCAAGGCCCTTGTTGCCCAGAAAAGAATGTGAAGAATATTATTTTAAACAGTTTGTGAAACCCATCAGGTAACATCAAGAAGGCAGACACTATACCTGCCTTTGTAATGCAGTGCTGTCCTTTGACAGAGGCAAATATGGAGCAACAGAGAAACTTGTTGCTGAAGCACAAAAACAACCAATCAATCTGGAAAGAACCTAGGCATGATCATTTGCTGGATCAACTAATACCTCTGGTCAGAGAATGCTGGTATATAAATCATAGCTCCAGCTTACATTTCCAAGTTGCTACGCTGTCTACTTCCCTTAAATTAGGATGTGATGAGGAATGTGGATTTTACCTGCTTCCCTCCCTATTTTTCAGGGATCTCTTTCAGAGCTGAGGCTATGGTACAAGCTTTACAGAGCCCAGATTTGAAAGAAAACCCTGTCTTCTCTTTGCAAACCCAGACTTCTGCTCAAAATCACTGTATCTCTTTCTGTAATGTTTGCAGAGGGAACTGGTAATGGTGTCTGTTCCTTTATATTCAGTAGTTAATATGTTACAGATAATGTAAGCATTGCAGACTGCACCAGTATATGCCTAAAATGCGACCTTCAAGAAGATTAAATGATTCAAGAAATCTAATGCTGGATCAATGTGAGGCCAATGAGCTGCCAAACCCAGCAAGATTCTGCCCAAAATTTTGTTCCACTGCTTACATGCCAGATTTTCCATCTCACTTCATTCAGGCGGCAATTTTTGAACCTGCAAGGTTAGAAATCATCAATAACTGCATGAACATCCCATTCACCCTCATGGTTACAGTTGTTTGTGCTAAAAAATGTTAATGCTACAATGCTCATCTGCAAAACCCACAAGAATTCTCTGGACCCCAATGGGTATATTAACAGAACATAGTGTCTTTTAAAGCTCGTGGTGGTATTTTGTAAGATTTAATTGCTTGAAACTGACTTTCCTTTGAATATGGTGAAAGTTGACTGGATACCATCAGAATTCTGAGAAGCTAATAATTATTTGTTGACTAATGAGTAAAGGCTGTTCCAAAGCACCAGGTGTTAGCAATCACATAATGAAGGAAGTGATGAAACCATGATCTGCATTAACAAGACAGAAGTTTTATTTTCAACTCTCTTGCTATTCACTCCTGACAAGTATAAATCATGATTTTCTTCCCTTTGTTGCTACACTGTATGTCATAGTGCTGCATGAAATTTTTCAGATAAAAGAGAAACTCTTCAGTGACATTTTTTATAGAAGAAGGTTTGCTTTCCTAAGCATTTCATATTATTGTATTTCCATCCCAAACCCTCATAAACCACTCATGTTTATAAACCTTACTTTTTTATCAGATAACTAGTAACAAAACAAGAATTCCACCATTTTAGACAAGTATTCCTAAAATTCACATAATACTAAAGGTCTGGTTTGAATCTCATGAAGTAAACTCAACTTGGAAATTTTATTAATACGCATAAGAATTTAGCTATCAAGTAACAATGGTTTCTTTCTATAACTGATGAGCTGGATCCTTTGCTGTATGAGCAATATTGAAATCTGGAGTTGGACTGGGATTAACTGTCTGGTTGGTTTTTTCGGTATATTTTCTGGATTCATTTTTGTACGAATTTGCAGATTGTTTTTTTTTAATATAGGTTGATGAAACGTGGGGTGTTTGGGTTTTCTTCCCCTGGTTTTGGCTAGCTGTCTAGTGTACACTCTGCAGTTTCCTAGCAGAATTTACTGTGCTTTTTATATGAGACTGCATTTTTGTGTCTGTGTTCTGTTTTGAAAGTTCCACCCCCCCTTTATCTTCACAAGGAGGTATTTGTACACTCATACAGACATGGATGCATGTGCATTCTCACCTATAAGCTCATATCTGCTGCGATGATTCCACAGCTAGATTTTATCTCTGTATGAAAATAAATGGGAAATCCAACTCTGAACATCGTCAGATTCTCAGTGTTTGTCTCAAAAGTGTCCAAAGCCCAAAGACAATAAGCTAGACAGGAAAGCTGAAAAAGTATTTGTAGGGTGAAGGGATTAATTGCAAAGAGCTGTTAAATCAGAAGTGTGAGCTGTTAAGGATGAAATTATGGACTCCACTGTAAAGTAAAACTGTTTCTTCAATAACTGCTAATTCGTGTTGGCTATCAAAACTTTTTACTATTAAAAACAAACATGGATGTGCTCTGAACAAGGCATTTTTAGAATTGCTCTCACTTTGTCCTGGAATGCTCCATCTCATTAAGTGGCTGATCCTGATGACAGAGAATTGCATGCTACGGGATCAAAACCCCAAAGAATCAACTTCCTTGACTTCCCCTACTAAAGCCATTTTACGCAAGTAATAAATATACCCCTATCTATAATCTAAAGTAAATTTAAGCCTTTTATTTCCCTATCCAGTGATCACTGCTTTGCTAGCTCTTTAAATCCTGACAAATTTGAAGGGTTTCATTTGGACCTGGATAATTTTAGGTATCACAATCTATCTTCAAAAAAATGCAGGCAAGTTCCAAACCTCCACTTGTCTTAAAGAAACAGAACCTGGCCTTGTGCAAAGTGAGCTTTTTAGTTTTATTATAAGCACAAAAGACATAGAGGAAGCACCTTATGAATTATAATAAGATTAACTATGGGTGCTCTTTCAATAAGACAGTCTGAAAATACTCTTTGAAGGAATAATTTTTCCAGCAGACAGAAAAATATGTTCAAGACTAAGCAATGAACTGAAAGACAGATTCTAGTCCTTTTAATTCTATTGTATGGACAATCCAGTTTTCTGAAAAGGTTATTTCAGTATAAAAATGGAAAGGGGAACAGTTAAAACAAGGGGAAATCTAAGGCTGAGCAAAAGCGAACCTTGTTTATTGCCACACTCGACCAGTGCTGTCCGTAACACATTTTCATTCCCACTTTTCAGTAACACCACTAAACTCCCCTCAGAGAAAGACCATTTCAAACAGATAACCCAGGTGTTGAAGGAGAAAGACAGGTAAAAGGTGAGAGGCCCTTGTACGAGTACATGAACATGCAGTGGAAGTGAGTGAAAATGGTTGCTGCAGGGTGCCTCCTCAAAGCATCAATTCTACCTTTGAAGCTGGAGCAGCTCAGGCATGGATCAGCACAGAAACTCCTGGGGATGCTGCGCCCTCACAGGCAAATATCTAGATGTGATAAGTATAATAAATATCAAGAAAACATTTAAAAACAGTTTGAGTTACAGGCAGGGAACAAATCTGTGATAGGAGGTCATCCATGTTTCTAAGGAGCAAAAATCCTCAGCAGTACAGTCATTTTCTTTATCATTTAACAAGCCAATCATCCTGGAAGGCACATTTTGGCCAAGGCGCAAATTAGAAAACACTTGATTGGAATCCCTCTTAGTACAGGTGCAGCTTATCAGGGCAAACTCTTTATGCATGTGCGGCATTCATCATAGAATCATAGAATAGAATCCTAGAATAGTTAGGGTTGGAAAGGACCTTAAGATCATCTAGTTCCAACCCCCCCTGACATGGGCAGGGACACCTCCCACTAATCCATGTCACCCAAGATTCTGTACAACACAGCCTTGAACACTGCCAGCGATGGAGCATTCACAA
>JASSUY010024497.1:0-15188 GCA_032466535.1 Forpus xanthops
GAGGAAGAAATTCTTTACTGTAAGGGTGGTGAGGCACTGGAATGGATTGCCCAGGGAAGTTGTGAATGCTCCATTGGAGGCTGGGGTGGACATAATCTTGGATGGCATGGTTTAGTGTGAGGTGTCCCTGCCCATGACAGTGGGGCTGGAACTAGATGATTTTGAGGTCCTTTCCAACCCTAACTATTCTATGATTCTATGGTTCTATGAAAGAGTTACTTTAATAACAGTATTAAAATTTTAAATCCAATAACTAGAGTCTTTTCTGACCAAATGTGCTACTGTAGCTGGGATTTTAATTAACTACTCCGGTTTTCTACTTCGTTTGCTTCTATACTTCATAAAAATGTTGCAAATTTCTACTGACACTCCCCACAGTGTCTATGAACACTCGGTCCATGAGAAAACTGCTCTTTACTTGATTTTCAGCTCTGTTTTTGTTTATCCCTCAGAAGCCAGCTTCATACACAGGAGAATGGCAGACAGAGCATGTGGCAGACAACTAATGACACATAATGACAAACTCATAAACAAGCTAATGCACTCTAGGTTTTGTTCTTTCTTTTTAATTTTAGAGCTCCCTAATGGAGACGTGACCTTCCATGTCTTTTTTGCTTTGCTAAGATTATGCATAGAAAGTATAGAAAAGATACTTTCAAGGTTACTCAGTTTTTGAAATATGTCCTTTAGTTTTAAATGAACATGGTACCTAGCATATTTGATCAAGAAAACAAAACTGTGTTTCTGAGGTGTGAAACCTTCCTTCCATCTGGAGTTTTAGTTGGTGGTGGAATAAATCAGCAGGAGAAATGGATCTTAGCCCTGCACAGACAGATCTGTGACAACTATAGACTCCCTTCAGATCTTTTTTTGGAAGGAAGAGCATAGCTGCAAGAACACATCACAGGTGATGCAGAAATATATATTACAGAAAGATCTGCAGATAACACTTCCCAATAATTCACAGACCTAGAGATAGTAGATGGAAGAACTGTTGAATATGCTTTTTTTTTCCACATATTGACTCTATTATTGTATATTATGCAGTATTAAATAGTTTGTAGCTGAGCACCAGACAGAGAGGCTATTTGCTCTGTTGTGCTTGCTGCAATCTGGAGTCCCCATAACAATGAAAAATTGCACTTCTGTAGGGTTTGTTAACTTTGGTACAAGCTGTTTGGACATTGGAAAGCAGTTCTAGAGTAAAGAACGTGCCCAGCAAAGGCAGGGCCATTAGCAAAAAAGTATTTTTTCTCTTACTTTAAGATGTTTCCTCAGCAGAATTGCTTGTTCTCTTAGAAATGTAATTCTTTTCTGTTTGTTTTCTAGTCAAACGTTAAGTTCAGATATTGAAAATACGATTTTGTAAGCGTGCTACCTTTAATGAAAAGCTGCAGGTAGATCCATCTCAAAGCTTTGGCTCATTCAGGGTGACAGCTCAGAAAAGATTATTCAGAAAAGTTTATTTAGAAAGTTGTCTGGATATTGAGAGCAGGGAAGCTTTTAAATAGTGATACGAGGACTTCGTTTTTTCTGATAAAATTTTGGGTACTGATAACTGGATTGATTGGCTTTTTTGGCAGGTTGTTTCTTTCAGTAGAGCTAATATCAGTAGCCATTGTTTAGAGGAACAGATGAAAGTCTGAAGATGGCTTTTGCAAATAAAGCCCTCACTAAATTAGTAATGTTGAGACTTAACATCAGGTAACACAATTACTGAGTTATGAAATGAAAAAGTCCATAATCACACAAAAATATAATGTAATGAAGAGACTTAATTGGCACAAAGGATTAATATAACTGTACTCAAGTAATTTTTTATTTCTTTGAACAAGAGATACTTATTATACAATACACAGTAAGCTTTCCAATTCTTTATATGCAGAGTATACAGGGAAGATCCAGATGCTTTATCATGTTCTTTTGCTGAGCCAAAGCTTTACAGCACTAATTATTCAATGTCACAAAAATAACCTTTGAGCTACTTCACCCCCCGCAAATGGAGTCATTTTTCCTGCCTAAATAGTATCAATTCTGTCTTCTTTTGTTGGTGTTTTGATGGCAAATAAAAGATGCTGAACTACCTAGTAAAAGTCTTAAAGATGAAAATGTGCTAAGCAACTGGAAAAAACCCAAACAATTTGGAGAAATAAGAAAATTGAATCAGGGCTACAGACAAGGGGAAAGAAAGGAAGTGTTTTGTGGCTAAGCAGAAGTCAAGTTCATTGGAAATGAATGTGAAAGACACATAGAGGAAGAAGGAGGAGCTGTATGGGAAATAGAGGATTGTAATAGAAAATGGGAGAGGAAAAAACTATGCTCAGTGTTGTTCAACAGAGTAAGAATATGTGGGCAGAATTAAAAGTGGAAAAGACAACAGAAGACAAATATCCTAAAAACTGCACCAAATGTTATGATCCAGATGCAGAGTATGAAAAAAAAAAAAAGAAAACAGGCTCAATACACAGCAGCTGAAGAGGCAGGAAAAGGTACCAAAACATTTAGAGGCCACAAGATGTGAAGCAGCAAGACAGAATGTGGTGGCATTAAATGTGTGATGGCCTTTTTAGACACATCAAGAAAGAAGAGAGAAGAGAATGGACAGAGACATAGGGATAAAGTTCTGAACAATGATGTGAGGTAATAGGATGTGTGCAGATGATACACAGGATGGGGTAAGAAGTTGTGACTGAAGTTACCAGAAGTTTGAAAAAAAAGTCAAACTTTTTTATGGAAGTGGAAAAGTGTGTGCATGGAATGGAGAGAAAAGGGATAGATGTAGAAAAGAAAGCAAGTAAAGCTGGAAATAGTCCAGCATGGAAGGGGAAGAAGTCAGTTTAGGCAGTAAGAAAAAAGAGAATGTAAGGATGCAGTGTAGAAAAGGGTTGTGGGAAGTTGTAGGAAATATAGGATAGATTAACAAAGGTAGTAGGTGAAAAGTTATGTGAAAATACAGTGGTAGTGCTTTACCACACAAGCTTGCACTATCACAACCAGCCGTGGGTGGGGAAAAAACCTAAAAGTTGGGATGGAGAATAAGAACACATGCGGAGGGTGCTCTTCTGCTCTTTCTGTTGCCACTGTCTGGATCCACACAACTCAGAAGACAAATAAATCCCATTCCACCATCACTACTTCCACTACCTTTCCTTTCAGAGGTCATTTCATGGTTGAATGGCTTTATTTGCCTCAGAAAAGCCAATATAGAAGTCAATAAGTATAGTAAGACTTTTTCTGCTAGTGATAAGAGTTTTTTTCCTAGTGTCAGTTTGCATTTATAAAAGGAGACACTAAGCCTCTATCTACTTGTTTTTCTGTAAAGATTAAAAATTATATGCTTTAAAAGGACATCTGAGAACACCACACATTTGAACTGTCATCTGTATTCCAAAGCAAGTATTTGCAACCCTCACTCTTTTACCTTCCCTACCTCTGTCACTTTCTGCTCCATCATGTTAGTATTTTAACAATGTGCATTGACATTAACAAAAAATAAAAATAACAGCCTTCATTCTGCCCTTTAATTTGCACAGAGCAGACTGGGACAGGCATTAAACTGCAGTATACATTCTCACACAGTTTTCTTTCCTATGAAATAGTCTACAATTGCATGGAAACAATACAAATCAAACCCCAACAAACCGGAAAATCACCCTTGGAATTAGTAGCAGCATTATCTCCCAGTGCTTATTTGATAGTGCCGTGTCTGGGTATGTCTGGGTGCACCTATGTAAAAGCCTATAAATCACAGCCTCCTTGATATTATTTTTAAGAGAGAATTAGCATTGTTATGGCCTAATACTTTTTACACATCAGCACACTGTGAGAATAAATATCGTATTATCTCAATTGCTGTGTAGGATTTAAAGTCAAAAAACTAAACAGCAAATAACATGCCTAAAAGTAAAATAGCATCAGTTTATCCTTACCTTACTTAAACCTCCTTTTGCATGGCAACTCCGGTGAAACATGGCATAAAGTCACACTCAAATTGCCCATGTTCAGCACGTGAAAGGATCAGGGCCATCTACATTGCCTTTGTGAAATCCTGAACAAAAATGTTTTGCACCATTAAGCTGAACACACAATATTAAATAAAGAATGAACAAAAAAAAAAACCATACACCTGTATAGCTATTCAAATTTTGCCTCCTATCACACTGAAAATTTTCATACTGTCTCTTAGGAAAAAATTCCACAGCTTTCCATTTATGAGCATAAAACTACTTAAGCAAATTGGTTTCTTATTCAGAATTTGAAGCTGCTGAGCCAGCAGGGGATTGTGCACCCAGTGAGGCAGCTCTGTGGGATATTAGTAAAGACTGTTACTACCTGTGACAACAACACTGTGTAGAGTAAGGCAGAAAGGCTGACTATTCTGTACTTCTGGTGTATGCATCCGTACCTCTAGCAATAACAGATGTGGGGAGACTGCTTTCTAGTACAGAATAGTAGGATTTGAAAAATATTTAGAACAAAAGCTTCTAAGGAACAGTAAGCTGAGGCTTTGTAGTACTGATTTCCTTATGAACATGCATATGCTGACATTCTCTACCTGTGTGTATGAGTGAATGACCCATATATACAGACTGCTTCAGATATAGAAGGATCTGGGTTTCCTCAGTTCAAGCTAAGCATGTATTAGCAACTCATGTGCGAGTTTGAGCACAGTCGCTTTATAAGTATTATTAATGCTATTATCCCTAAGTTATAGAACTAAAGATGAAAAAAAAAAACCACACATCGAAGAACAAAGTCAAGGTTCTCAGTGGATTTAGATTATCTGTTCAGAAACAGATGAACTCTTTGAATTAACTGTCAGGAATTGAAGCCTGATACTCCTATACTATTTGCAGTAAAAATTTGTCATGTTCAAGGATAAGAGTCCATGAGAACACATGGAAGTTCTCCTTTGGTTTATAATTAGCATTGAATTGAGTCCAAAGATTGAATTTTGATGTCCTTGGTTATTGATGTGAAGCTGCTCACAGATGTTAAATTCAGTAAAAAAACTATACCTAAGCAAGGATACTATGAAATCCAGCTTGAACCCAGGTCTGAACCAATTCTTCTTCTCTGTTTTTCTCTTTGTATCTGCCACTGGTCATGGTGTCTTAGCCGTTATTCTATTTCACAACTTACTGACTCTATGTTTTAGCATAGCTCAAGAAAACAGGCGCAGCTCATGGGAAAAAAAAAAAAAAATAGAGGTTTGTTTTCATTCTACACTGGAGCAAAATATTTCTGGCCTTTTTCTGGCTTTTTTTAAATTTCACACAGGAAAGGGGATCAAGTCTATTTCAGGATTGCTAATGTGCTTTTTACTATGAGGAATCCTTGCCCATAGCAGGGGGGTTGGAAGTAAATGATCTTAAGGTCCTTTCCAACCCTAACTATTCTATGATTTGATAATAAGTTCATAGCTGGGCAATCCCTAACTTCATCACTGACGATTTACTTGTCCTGTTGACTCACAGTTTTCTCTGATGCTGGACAGACATCTAAATCTGAATTTTCTGTAAATCACTCATTAAATGGCTATATTCAGTAGATTTTGTTCCTGATCAGAACTCTCATTTTTTCTTCAGAAGCCTGATGAAAGAGTCTAACACTACCACCAGCTTCCAAGAAACGTTCCTATTTCAATTAACTGTTCTTTCCAGTTTCATGTAGGATGGGGAATTAAAAAATGATAGTTTTCCCACAAGACAAAACGCAGAAGTAAAGAAGACTTTGTAAAGGGTAAAATGCAAGAAGTATTTTGTTAGGTAGGGGTTTATTTGCATTTTTCAAGTCCAAGATATCATCAGTAATACTCAAGATTTTAATTGCATTCTGTTACTTAAAAAAACTGAGAATTTGAAAGAATATAAAAAGTGCTTTCAATTCTTTATTTGCTCTTCTAGTAAAATCTATAGCTGTATAGCAAGGAATTTCGGTTTCAAAATACTTGCCTGAATTTTTAATGGACTTTTCTACTGATACAACCTCAATGGCAACTTCCTTTTTATCTTCCTGCTTTGCTTTAGCAGCCTTCCTCTTCCGAGCTTTGGGAATCATGATGGAGAGGGTTACAACTTAAAGGCACGTTCTGCTCCATGGAAGGATGAGAAAGGAATTAAGTAAGAATTTTTTGCAGCTTTTGTGCTAGAAGCAGGCTACAAAGTGACTGAATTTCCAGAAATTTAAAGCTGCACCATAGTAAACTGTATTTTGTGCTATGTCTTTCACTCTCTACATATTGCAACCTTTCAAAACGCAGAAGCTAAAAGTAGCAAAATCTAATAAGACCTATTATTTTTATTACAGCTGTGGCACTTTCACAAGGTATACTGTGGGTGATATAGACAAGAGATTCATAATGTGTTTGTACAGCATGGACTTTCACACTTCTGCATTCCTTTTCTTTCTGGCTTTTCTGTTATGCCTGATGAGAAAAATCTCTTCAATACATCAGCTATTAAACTTAATAACCATGCAAAAATTGACAGTAAAAATGTCAACAATATTTTATTTGGGTAGTCTAAAACCGAAGGGAAAATAGGAATGGCTTTTTTCATTTTTTTTCAGTTGTTGATACAGCGCAACAACCTTCAGCCAAATACTTGACACAGAAAAATAGCACAGGAGTGAGCCTACATGCTGGCTGGATTTTACACCTTATGACTCACAGCTTTCCTATGATATTAATCACCCAGCTTGTTGCCTCCTGCATTTAAAAAAGTCACTGGTAATGCTCTAAAAGTTCAAGTAATACCTTCCAGATGTTCCTATCAAAAGTGTCCAAGCTTTTTCAACTGTGAATACAGTGTTTAGAAATAAACTAAATGTTAAGAACCCATAAACTCCAAAAGCTGTCATTCAATGTGGAAGTGAGAATAAACTGAGTTCACTCAGTGTAGAATCATCATAGTTTTCCTTTCTAGATTGTTTTTCTTTCAAAGGCTTTTTAACTCTCAAAGTTCCAAATTGAAAATTTATTTAGCTTTGAGTGAACATGGTTAGAACTAAAGACATTTAAGTTCACAAAACCACCCCCAGTCCACTTGAAGCAACCATATTTTGAATCTTTAGAACTCAGTATTCTTGGAACCTTCTGAATCCTTATAAAAAATTTAATTTGGCGGGCAAATTTCAAGTCGTAGGAGCACAGCTACTAGTAAGACCACATCACTATTCTACAAAACTTTTATCTCAGGCTGCTGCAGCACTCAAAGATTTTAGAACTTCTGGGTTTTATTAGCAGTAGTGTTGTGTCTGTGTTCCCATTTCCTATGGATTTTTCAGAGATGATTATGCATCCTGAAGAAAAGAAAGAGGATCAGAGAAAGAAAATGCGCCTTTCAGAAGAAGATGCATTTGGATCCATGACATTATGAATCTCTGGCATGAAGCACTTTTGTTGCCCTGTTGGCAACTAAGTACCATGCAGCTGCATGAAGGAATGTGAAGAAGTGAGATGGTTCAAGGAAGGTATAAAAGAACTAATGGACATTCAGGACATTAATTAGTTTCAAAATCCTGTAATATTTTACACCTAAAGAAATCACAGTGCTCAGAAACATTCATAGCTGTCCACATATAAAAATCCTGTTAACATATATTAGCTGAGAAATAATTGGATCTGAGCAGGATACAACTTAAATCACACATTTATCTTAAGGAAAAGGGGTAACTGGTTCAGTTTAGATTGGATATGAGGAAGAAATTATTTTCTGTAAGGCATTGGAACGGGTTGCCCAGGGAAGTTGTGAATGCTCCATCCCTGGCAGTGCTCAGCGCTGGGTTGGGCATAGCCCTGGGTGACATGGTTTAGTGTGAGGTGTCCCTGCCCATGGGAGGTGTCCCTGCCCGTGGCAGAGGGATTGGAAGTAAATGATCTTAAGGTCCTTTCCCACCCTAACTATTCTATGATTCTATGATTCTAATAAGTATCTAAAAATCTTTTAATACTGAAGTTATTCTTGATCCCAATATCCTTTCCTCAAGTGACAGGCAATGCTTCAGAAGTGATTTTGCAAAGTGAAAGACAAAGGAGGAGTTTATAGCCTAAACCAGTCTTTCTGAACTGTACCTATTTCAAATTTCATTTGGAGTTTTAGAACTGACTTTAGTATTCATCAAGACAGTGAAAAACGACTATTTTAGGAAGATATGAATCATGCTTTTCATTTAGCTACCTATCTCTTGAACTGTGGGCAGAGCCAAGATTCTCACTCACATGGATAGGGTGTCTAACACTTAGACAAACTAAAGTTAAGTAACATGACTCAAACCCATAGGTGATCTACTGTTGGCCATAAAGGAAGTCTGAAATTGATCTCTGTCCCATGGCATAAAAATGTTTCCTAAAAATAAAATAATTTTTCTCCCTCAAAGTGTAGGCAAGAATGCTCAAGAAACTGTTGTGTCTGACACTACCTGAAATTTGAAATTTTAACTTGAAGTGAGCATCTGTCTTACTGTTAATTTTGCATGGGATTTTGTGTGCCATTTTTGTTTGGTTTTGGGGGATTTTTTGGGATTTGTTGTTTGTTTTTTGCTTTGTTTTTTTTTTTAAGACAGAAAGAATAATACTAAACATAAAAAGATGGAGCTGATAACCCCAGGATCTGAAGCTTTCCTAGTTTTCTCAGTTAAGAGGAAGAGCACTTAGGAGGGATTCATTCTTTGAAGTTCCTAACAAAGTGTGATGGTAACCCTCCAAAGTCTTTATAGAGTAGAGAATTCATAACATATTTTGCACCACAAAGCTGAAAGAGGCCACACACTTTATACTAGAGTTTTCCTTGTGATTGCCTCCCATATTTTTAGTCTCTTACTGTCCATTATTCACTTGCTATACATGGGGAAAAAAAAAAAAAATGTTATCTTGGGCCAATTTTGTTCACGGGAATAAACTTGAGATAAATCATGCATATGCAAGTCCCTTTCTTTTGAGATGTAGTACATTGACTCCAAGGATTTGTGTAAATCTGCAGCGGAAAGATGCCTCCACCACAAACCTAACAGTTAGAACAAGGACATGTATTTCATGTAATTAAACAGAGTATTCTGTACATTTTTTGAGAGGTATTATCTTTCCATGTAAAAATAAAAAAAGAAAAGAAAGGTTTGTTTTGCTGGCTGTTTTACATATTTATTTTTCTACACATCATTTACTTGTTTTTCTCTCCACTTCTACCTAAAAATAGAGAAAAATATTTTTCATTACCTTTCTGCAAGAAATTTCATGCATATACTATGTGCTTAAAATCAAACAGATTATTTTTCCAGAATAGTCCATTATTAAGCTTATATTAAATTAATTCACCAAAGCAGATAAATCATTTTGTCAGAGACAAGATCTTTACTGGTGAAACCCAGAATGTGTTATAACCGTTGAATTAATGTAACACAGAAAGAATTATGCTTCTTCAGCTAGAACTTTTGCAGTTTTTCCTGCCACACAGCAATTAACAATAGACAAATCATTACTGAAGGAAGTTAAAGGTCTTTATTTCTGTCTTAAAGTCAAGAAGATAAGTTCAAAGATGCACAACACTTTTGCACAGTGAAGAAAAATGCTAAAATATAGTATCATGTCCAGGTTTTAATCACCAGAGTGTCCCTAAAAAGGAAATAATTATTGCAAGCAATAATATGAATTCTTCCTCTTGACATACTTTGAAGATAGAAAAAGGGTCCAGAATGCAGGGGTAATGGAGGCATTACTCAAAGGACAGTGGGTCACAGGCTCAAGACTCCCCTGGCAAGGTTGATTCCATGCAGGCACATGTGAGTGTCCAGTTGGTTCCTTCAGTGCTCCTGAGCACAGATGCTTCAGAATTGGTTATAGCAGCAACATAGCTTATTCTCATCCTGCAATGGCTGAATTTTTTCAGGAGCGAATGTGCTTTCAGTATGTTCAATTCTAATCCAAAGCGATTGTCATGAACTTTTCACTCTACAAACTCAGGAAAGATGTGGGGAGGTGTTAGAAGTTTTTCAAACTCAAATATTATTGATATTCAGGTATTTAGCATATGCCATAACTCTTGTTTAGAGTTTATGCATTAATTTTCGAACTATATTTGCCTTAGACATAAACAAGAGATTTCTAAAATACATTTTCCTGAAAGATTAATTTAACCTTTTTTCTTTTTCTTTTCCTTTTTATTTTTCTCTTTTTCTTTTTCTTTCCTTTTTCTTTTTGTTTTCTTTTTCCTTTTTATTTTTCTCTTTTTCTTTTTCATAAGGCCTTTGAGATTTACATAGAAAAAAAAAAAACAAAACAAACCTTTTTGCTTTGAAAATAATTTGGTTTACTTGTTGATTCATGGAATTTTCTTCACATCTTAGAAGTAATTCCAGCACCACTGTACAATACACTGTGAATGAGCAATGGTGGATATATTTGTCTCAAAAGAATCAACTTTCTCCTTTGCCTCACACTGGCAGAAGACTTCTGTCTTGACTTAATCTGCACTATGGATCACTTTTTCCCTTGATTCTTCAGTAAAAAAAGATGCATAATAGAAGTGAATTAGACCTCTAAAGAAATGTCATCCTCTGGATGAGCTGTAGTGAGGCTTTGTATTGCTTCAACCCTGTTAGCTAAATCTATATGGTTTTTATTTAATATAGATATATGAAGGTAAAAAAAATCCCAAAACACCCCTACCAACAACAAACAAAAAAAAAAAAAAAAAAAAAAAAAAAAAAAAAACAAAAAGGAAAAAAAAAAATCACAAAAAGAAAAACAGAAACCCAAAAAACAGTAATACCCAACTTGTTAGAATTCACTGGATTTTTCTCATTCTCTTCACAGAGAAAACCTCAATGACCATAAAACCACATATCTTTTACTTCCAGGGAAAAACAAAGCTCTGTCTTACACTGACCAACATTCATTAGGAGAAAACCATTAAATCTGATGTTCTATGAATGACTTTTCACTGTTTCCTTCTTAAGGATCCTAGTTATGATCTTTTATTTCTCATTAAAATGATACCATCTCTTTTCCTAAATGTGACTTGTTTCAATCTTGCAAATATTGCTAGTATTGATCTATTTTTGTCTTGGAGATAATCAGGCTTTTGCATCCAATCCAGTGAGATTCTGAAAACATCCTGAAAAGTCTGATCTTCAGATGGAGTTGACTGAGTTTTGTTTGTACTGATGTTTCTTCCAAATGTTTTTGCCAATTGCTGCTTTCAGACATTTTCAGTGCTTTCAAGAAGTGCCTTTAGCTTATTGGTATTTTATTCCTAATTATATGACCAAGCTGTATACTTTTTGGTTTTAAAGCACATATTGGCATCCTGTCAGGCAGCAGCTGTTTATACTTAAATTCTTTGGTTTAATGTATGACTTGGCCTTGGCTCCTGTTATCTAGAAGAAATATGGATTCCTTCTAAACCCCTTTTTACTCTGCAGTCTTCAGATACAAGCTTGTTAACTGCCCCATATCTTTAAACCTCTTTTTACTCTGCAGTCTTCAGATACAAGCTTGTTAACTGCCCCATATCTTAGTTCAACAACACTGATGGAGTTTGCCTTAGGGAAAAAAGGAGGGTGATACAATCCTCACAAGTTGAATTTTGTTGCTCTAGAGGTAGCTTGGTTCACTGACATATACTGAGTTATATCAGAAAAGAATAAACCAAAAAAAAAAAAAAATTCTGCACTACCTTAGGTGATTTGTTTTCTCTCATTGCTACTGCATTACTCTTGAGAATTATAATCAAACAATACCAGATCTTCTGGCCTGTTCTGTCTAAATCAAAGTTCTCTTAGGTTTGGCCCTACAGAGTCATTCTCTTTCAGCTCTGATGGTTCCCCCAGCAGGATCTAAAAGGGTATGGAGGATCTGTAAGGTATGTAAAGGTGAGAGTATCTGCTTTGTTGAAATTACCTGATCAATGACTTTTCAATGCGAATTCGGATAATAAAGGGTGGGGGCAGCAAATGAAACTCACAGACACATAGGCCTGATTGACAAACAACAAAGACAAAATGAAAACTTCATCAGCCACACTAACTGATGGGCTATCAAGAAACTTCAGGCAAACTGAGGATTTGTGACCAGTAATGCTGCAGTATTTATGGTCCGGGATAATGAAGGATTGGATGATTGTGTTCAGTGGGATTATGCGGATTGACAAAGGAATGTACTAGGGAAGGTAACTGCAGACGAAAGGAGGAATAGGTAGAAAGAAGTTTTTCAAAGGGCCATTTCATGTAAAACAGGATCAGTCAGAGTGCATATCAGACTAAGTCCTGCACGTGATCTCTGTAGTCTGTCCTATTTTACTAAATCATATAACTCTGTGTAATCGCACTCTATTCCATATGTGTGAGTGCTGCAAGGATTATTGCCAGCTACTGAGTGGACCAGTATGAGTAAAATACATGCCAGCAACTGGAGTCAGACCAGGGGTGTGGGCAACTTTGGCCTGTAATGTCAGCTACTGGATAGACTTGAGTCTCGATGTCAGCTACTGGAGTGTGTGAAGGTCTTGCCCCTAGACACTGAGACAGGACTGATATGTGAAAACCACACTCGGAGAATAAGGCAAATTAGAGACTCAGCGCCAGTGGCTGGAGCAGGACCATATGTCACAGCATATGCTCCTATTGTCAACTGCAGGGTAGGAAGTGTTTATATCTTCCCCAAACTGTATGTGTGTGGGGGTGTGTGTGTGTGTCATTCATCAACAAACTTCAGGCTGGACTAGCTGGTGATCAGGTGATCCATGGTTCACGTAAGAGGGCCTGTGATCCCTGCAGGAGCTTCAGACCAACCAAGGGACTTACTGCTACTCAGGGGATGACAAATGTGCATGTGAACCTGGAGAGTGTCATGCATCTATGCCTTCACTAGTGAACTTCAGCTGCCGCCAGTCAAAAAAAGAAGGGACTTTCTCTGTGTATGTTTTATGAGTCCTGTACATAGGTGCTGTTGAAAGCAGTTCTGTGTCTATGTTTATGTTTAATGAGAATCATGTATGTAGCTGCTGTTGGAGGCAGTGTTGTGTCTGTGGCCTTCTGTAAACCTGGCACCATTATTGTCTTCTGTGTCTGGGGTATCTGCACATACTCACTATTGGTTCATCCTGCAAATTCGAAAACAGTAGGCTGCACAGAGACATCAGGTTCCTGGTTACCCCAGTCTGAGGTCTAGTGTTTGGGCAGGAGTAGACCCTAGCCTTGAAACTCCCGGAAGTGGTAGCACATCCATTAATGGGAAATGTACAGGAAAAAGATTTGATCCCTGTGTATTTGTTTAGTAATGAAAAAACCCTCCAACCATTGCTAATGATGATATTTACAAAGAACTGCAGGAATTTCTGAATCTGTGAACTTGTTTTGCCTGAATTTGTTACTTTACTGTCATTTTAGTATTATATAAAAGAAAAGACTGAAAACTCAGATGATCTACAAGGTCCTGTAAGTGTACATATATATTTCCATTACTCTGAACAGGTCCATGAATATATATTAGACTGTCATAAACTACAAGATATTAACCAAAGATTGATTATTTTCTGTGTTTCCACTCCTGTGATTTCTTTGTCAGATCCACTTTCTGACTGAATGGGATTGTTGAATGTCAAGGTTGTTAAATCAGCAGTATTAGAAAATTGTCAGACTTTCAGCTGTGTTTAAAAAAAACGTGAATAAGTTGCATACTTTCAAGGATGCCCAGAGGTCTTGATTTTTAAAATTTCTCTTGTGTCACTGTTATTTTAACTCTTTTTTTGGATATGGCAATTTATGTTTTGATACATTGATCCTAGCAAAGCATGCTATATTCTATGTAATTGCAAAATTATTGCCATTTCAGAGGAGAAAAATGAATAAAAACCAAATTTTCTCTAAAAATGACACTTAACAAGAAGATACTGCCTTTGTGTGACAAATATCTGTGCAGGTGTGGTGAAGCATCTCCCTTTCCCATCCCATCTGCTGGGCTACTCTATGATCTAAGGAATTCCTGACAGGCCTTGACCCTTGTGTAATGTGTTATGCAGTGAAGCATCCCTTGACTGTGCCAGGATCTCCACACAGTCAAGAAAGGTGGTATGCCTGTATCAGGAACTCCTGGCACCTGGCGAAGGTGGGAAATAAGAGTCGGGATATTCAGTCATCCCCTGAGAGTCTCAGAACATGATTTTTTGCTACTAGAGTTTTAAAAATTTCCAGTAACTACCAATTTGGGTTGTGGCCAGGATGGAAATATACTGATGACCTAAGCAAATAATCTTGGATGGATAATTAGGAGGGAATTCTCTGGGCACTTGGAAAAGTTTAGGATGTTCTTTCTCTACACCTGAATTACAAGGGTTATGGGAAAACTTTGGCATCAGAAGGAAAACAGCCTTCCCCTTTCTGAAAGTACATGGGAGATTAAAGTTCTGGCAGACCCAGCACTCTCCAGCTGTCAAAGTTAGACATCTGCAGAGGCAGGCAATCCTGGAAAGCCAGAAGGTTGTTTGATGAGGTTGCCAAAGTTCCTGGTTAAGTAAGATTAAGATTTCCTGGATGCTGTCCTAGTTTCCATGATCTCTTTTTCTCTTTTTATTTTGTAGTTGAATTTTGTAGATGGTCTTCAGAAGCCCAGTTCTGCATTCAAAGAGATAGTTGCAACTTCTACAGGATTTTGAACATATTTAAATAAAAATATACATTTGTTAAATGACTTCATGTGCCGTACAGTGTGATAATATTAGAATCATAGAATCTTAGAATAGTTAGGGTTGGAAAGGACCTCAAGATCATCTAGTTCCAACCCCCCTGACAGGGGCAGGGACACCTCCCACTAAACCATGCCATCCAAGGCTATGTCCAACCCGGCCTTGAACACTGACAGCGATGGAGCATTCACAACCTCCCTTGGCAACCTATTCCAGTGCCTCGCCACACTTAAAGTATTTCTTCCTCACATCCAATCTAAACTTCCCCTGTTTAAGTTTGAACCTGTTACCCTTTGTCCTCTCATTATAGTCTCTCATGAACAGTCCCTTCCCTGCATCCCTATAGCCCCCCTTCAAATATTGGAAGGCTGCTATGAGGTTCCCATGCAGCCTTCTCCTCTCCAGGCTGAACAGCCACAACTCTATCATCCTGTCTTCATAGGGGAGGTGCTCCAGTCCCCTCATCATCCTCGTGGTCCTCCTCTGCACTTGTTCCAACAGTTCCATGTC
>JASSUY010024498.1:0-14205 GCA_032466535.1 Forpus xanthops
CGGGGCCGGGCAGGGGCGGCGAGGCCCCCCCGGCTCGGGACGGCTGCGCTGGGGAGGGAGGGAGGGAGGGAGGGAAGGAGAGAGGGAGGAAGGGAGGGAGGAAAGAAGGAGGGAGGGAAGGAGGGAAGGAGGGGGGCTGGCGTGGTGCCCCCGCTCTCAGCGCGGCATGGCTGCGTGTGCCGGGGCGCCTGCAAAAGTTGCACTGGGGGTGAGAGAAAGGGAGAGAGAGACGGAGGCAGAGAGAGGGAGACGGAGATCGAGATGGAGAGGAGGGAAAAAAAAAAAAGGGGGGGGGAGGAAAAAAAAAAAAAAAAAGAAGGGAGTTTGCAAATAATCAAGCGCCGATGGCACTGATCGCGGCTTCCCAGAAGGAGAGGGAGCTAGCGAGAGAAACCCTCTGCTGAGATTATGTGGGATCTTGTTTAACAACACATTTCAATCAGGAGAAAAAAGGAACAGTCAACAGAAGTTGGTGAAACACTTCTGTCTTTCCCCCCCCCCCCATCCTCTTTACAGAAAAGAGGGGAAGGGAAAGAAATCTAAAAAAAATAAAGAGGCAGCTGATTGAAGCTTTGCAATTCACTGGCTGTGGGGATCATATAATTTGAGCTCGTGTTTTACAATAGCATGGAAAATTCCTACCTCTTCCCCTCTCCCCAAATAAATCTTCTATTCCCTCGAGGCATTTCACAATCTGGTTCACTGACAAAAGTTCCAATTTAACCCCCCCCCCTTTTTTTTTATTTAGCTCGCTCGCAGTGTAAATATTTGGCGGATGCATTTAAAATAAACATACGTTGTTGCTTTTAGGATTTGGGCTGTGTTTTTGGGTTTTGTTTGCTGGGTTTTAGAAAAAAAAGGAACCACATCAAAGAAGTGTTTACTTACTGAGATTGACAGCCACTACTTCCCACCACCACCACCCCTTTTTATTTGAAAAGATCCATCTCTCTGGCTGAGCTCTTCCTGTAGGAACACCAAGTCGACCAGTGCTGGTTTTGTCGGCACAGACAGGAAAGCTGCAGGTGAAGCCACATTATCCAGAGCCTCCTCGGCCCGTCAGGGGCTTTGCAAAGAAAGGTAAATGGCCAGGTACATATTATACAGAGGAGAAATCGGAAACACATGCAAAGCCTCTGGCAAAGGTGGAAACAGAACCTCAGGCTGTGATCCTGCATTAACACCTGTCTGCATCTGCCCGCCTGGAGCTCCTTACAGGTGAGCACTGTGGGGCCAGGCTAGTGAACATGTATTCTCTTCGTACCTGCTGCAACTGCTGGTCCCCAAAAACACTGCTTCTTGATGCTGCTGTGGTGCCTGCCCAGTCCTCTCTCACCATGGGATCTGATTGCAGCAGGACTCAGCACCCAGCCGCTCCTGCCGATATCTCGAGGAGGAGGAGGCAAGCGGTATCTTTTATTTGGGATTTCAATGAGAGCCAAGTGCTCCCACCAGCCTGGCCTCGGGGTACCCAGAGAATGCCTACACTGGCAGATGAAAGCAGGCCAGGGAGCAAGCCATGCTGACTAGCTGATTGAGCAGGATGGTCATACCTGTGCTGCAGATGACAAGCCCCCCGGCTTCTGTGGGCCCCATTTCTCAGAAGGCACTTTCAAGTGTTTTGCATGATTTTTTTCCCCATTGAAAAATGCCTGAAGTAACAGAAGGGCTGTCTCACTGCCCATGAACATTCTGTTTACTACATGAAGCTGAGGAGATGCGTTAAATGTGTTGGGGAGTGGCATGTAGGGCAGGTGGAGGTGCTTTAGAGCACAGCCGGCTGGGATGGCATTGGAGGACTGTGTACAGCAGAGGGAGCAAAACTTGCTGCCATCTCATCTCTGGTTCATTTTGAGAGTGATCCCAAGACCAGCCACCGCTGAATCGTGGAAAGAAATGGAGCTGCCTCCAGCTGGACCTCTGGGGAAGTCTAGGCCTCAACTGAAGGGCAAGTGGCATGTATGGCAGCAGGCGCAGTATTTGAACTTCCTTCTCGCTGCTCTTTTATTTAGCCTTGGCAACGCTCAGGGTTTGGCTTGCGATACCAAGTCGGTAACCTCACATTTTTCTGAAACACGTTCTGGTCATTGTAATTCTGCTCTCTTCTTTTATGATGGAGGATGTTATCTGCTTTCCAAGGCTACTGATGCTTCTGAGCTCAGCCTGCCTCCTTGCACTTAGTGAGAGTGGCAGCCGTGAAGCCCTGTTTCAGAGACACGGAGGAGATGTGGACAAGTATTGGGGAAGAGCATAGGACAAAACCAGAGGAGAGGAGCAGGCTGCTAAAGGAACCGGCTTCGCTTCTTGTCACTGTATTTTGCTGCAGCATGGCTCCAGGGTAGCCAACCACCTTTCAGCTCTGCCATGGGGGCAGGAGTACCGGCCTCGGCTGCATGAGACTGTGCGGGTGATTTCTTCTGTGTTTCACCCTGAGCTACCTTGTAGCCCTTAGATCTGTGTTAACTCCACATCCATCAATGCTAGTATGATGCAGGAGCTTGAAACATAAAGTAAACTCAGTCCTCATCTGTTTTGCTGGAAGAAAAGACGAAAGCATTGGTGGAAGGGTCTGCAGGATTCTGTGCAGCCTCGGCATGGAAGTGATGCCTCCAGGCCTTGTGGCAGGCAGGTGGGGCACAGAAGGTGAGGTGGGAGCAGCCAAACCTGTGCATGACATACTTACGCAAATGCTAAAGCTGCCTGGCTTCAAAGCACAGGTTATTCTGCCTCTTCTAGGGGCAAGGTACTGAACTTGATAGACTACTTGGCTGGCCCAAGATGACAATTCCTGATTGCCTTTCAGGTTCAGTAACACAAAGGACATTGCAGATTCTCATCTGCTGCTAATGCGTCCAAAGAGAGGAAAATTAATGAGGAACATTCTGATCTTACATATTTTAAAATGTTGCTGCCAAATGAGGTCACAGCACATTTGGTAAACAAAAACCAACCCCAATAGGTCCTGACCTCGGCCCACGTTGGCTTCTAAAACCTTGTGCAGGGAGGAAGCTGGTTGTGTGTGGGTATGCAGAAGGAGCAGGGGTTTGCCCTCCCAGGCACAGCCTTCCTCCTCACACAGGGGCCTTGCGATCACATTCTCCTTCAAAGTGGACTTGGGACACATAATTAGAGATGGGAGGTACAATCCCTTGCTACACTTTCCTACCACTGTGCACAGAAAGGGATGCACTTCTGAGGTGGCCCAGCTTTGAGCCTATAACCTTCTTTCCATTATCCCCAAAACTGAGCATCCATGTAAGGATGCTGCATCCTTGGTTATCTATTCCACTGGGCCAGGGTCAAAGCTGCTGTGTTAATGTGCCCATCACTGCCAGGCATTGGCAGCATGGCAGCAGCAGCCCCAGGGCAAGGGTATTATGTGGGAGAGATCATGGACTGCTATTTGTATGCCTGAGACTGTAGGATGTGTCACTAAAATTGTGAATCCGGAGAGACTTTCCCACCTCAACAGACTACTTCTTCTCTTTTGCCCCTTCACTCAGGAGAGGATGGCAAGACAGCACTGAAGAAGGAAAAATTAGTGTCTCATCTTCTGATTTTGCATTTCTCCATTTGCCTATTTAGGTCTACCATAAATGTGCCCCTTGTCTGGGTGCAAGTACAGAGCCTGCTCAGCCTTGTCATGGAGCATCGTGCACCACTGAGGCAGTAGCATCTTCAGCTGTATCCACCTTGGCTTCTGGGCAGTGGTGACAGACATTCAGCCAGGGAAAGGAGGGTTGGCTTTTTTAGGGGGGTGGCTCTTAAGGAACTTGTTTCCATTTCTGCCCCCCACATGCAAATCTTGGTGGTCTTGGGTATGTCACTTATTTCTTCAGAAAAGCACATGATGTCTGACTGGCATGTCTCAGGGGGCCTCTAGTAACAACTCAACTGCAGTGGCAGTAGGAGGAGTTACTGTCTTGCTGGAAATGGTAAGAGATTGGGGCTATATTTCTTTTCTCTGGGTAATTAATACAGATTTTGGAGGTCAAGGTGCCAGAAGGAGGGCAAGTGAGTTTTAAAACATAGTTGTTGTTGAGGGTTGTGCAGTTTTAGTGGGGGTTGCATGAATGAACATGAGGTGCCCTTTGGTCTCTCAGCGCCACAAATGCCATGGTGGCATCACCTCCTCTTCTTTGCTATCTCTGCTGGGCTCTGGCTGTGCCAAGAGCACGCCAGTGGCAATGCCAGAAGTACCTTCTCCTGAGGTGCAATTTCTTCCTCTTTATCCCAAAGCACGCTGAGGAGGCATGTGGCTCCTGGCTTTCTCATTTCATTGCCCATCCACTGCAGTTTCTTCTCCAGAAAGTTCAAGCCTAAAAAAATGTGCTAATAAAATACTGTAAGTTACATTAAAAAAAAAAAAAAATAATCGAACCCCAAAACCCAAAGAAAACAAAGCCAGAAGAGAAAAGCTGTAAGCACACAAGGTGAGCACATCCCCTTCAGTGACAACCTTTAATACCTGTTTGCCTTCATGGAGGAGCTGGAAGGCAGGATGTTGTTAACAAGAATCAGGCCACGAGTCTTTCACGTTAAGCAAAGCAAAATAGTTTTAGTAAGCACCAGGGGAAGGTTTCCCAGTGAAATACACACAGATGTTTTCTTTTTAAATGTAAATCAGTGCAGGAATGGACAGTTTAATTAAAAGCAAAATTATTAGGTAGGTGCTGGGGGAATGTATTTGCTGGGTACATTCACATATTTTTACTGGTGAGTCAATTGCAGTTAATTTCTTCCCTTCTAACATGATCAGCTCAGAGGCTAGCCACTGTGATGCAGAATATTTGGGAGAGGTTTTTTCCATGGATAGCAGGAATGTCTGCTCTGTGTGCAAGTTGTGGGTGCCCAAGCAGCCTGCTATGGTATGTCCATTCCCAGCCTTCCATCTCTGCTAATCATTAGCAAACACTCACTGTAAACTGCCTCTGTGCCGTCACCTGGAGAAAAACCTGTCCGTTGTGACTTTGATTTTGGGTTGCTGCTAGCGGCTGAAATACTTGGGCGTACTGCTGGCTGGGATGTTAAGGGAAAGGAGTGACTATTAACTGGTTTTACACCCAGTCACTGCTCTTGCTAGACTCAGCTTCCTTTAGCACCACCTATCCCTCCGCACACAACTCTGTTTACAGGCATGTGTTTTTCAGAAGCACCCCTGCCTCTTCTGTCCAGCCTGTGCCTCCCTCTTCAACATGACAAACAATACAGACTGTCTCCTAAGCACACCAGGAAACAGCCAGGACTGGGATCATTGCTGCTTATTTTTTAATGTTCTGAGTAAAGGCCCTTATCTTTGAATGCATATGGAAAATACATGGCATACTTGAGTGGTGTTGGAGACGCATGGCTCTGCCATAGCTAAACTTCAAAGTCAGACCACAGAAACATACAGCAAAATTACCCTGTGCACCAGTGAGTGGGACTCCGTAAGAACACAGATAGTTTTACTCATTGTGGACATCAGTGGCTTCCTTAGTGCAGTAGTGTAGTGCAAATGCCTCTTTCAGGGGGTAACAGTTGGATTTATGATGCAGACATACTAAGGGATGAGAGTTAATTTCCCCTATGAAACCCAATGATGGTGATAAAGCTTCAGCAGCTTCAATAAATTTACCCTGATTTAGACAGGAGTGTAGCATGAGAAACAGGACAGATGCTGGTAAAATGCTTTAGGTACCACGGATGGAAGAAAAGTGTGATGAAAGTGCACAGTCTGATTAGTGCCCTGGGGAAGGCAAAGATCTGGGTCACCTCATCCATGCCTACCTCCACATCTGATCACATTTCTGAACCTTGCTTCCCCATCTGGAGTATCACTGCAATAAATACCCTAAAATGATGTGGCCTCTTCATTTGAGGGGTTAAACACTGTTTTCCATCATCAAACTTTTGTAGCTGGCCCAGGTATTGTTGCCAGGGTCTTGGATCCTTTTCTCTTTATTATTAAAAAGGAAACTTTGAAATATATGTATGAAAAAAAGTGCTTATCAGATAATGAAATTCTAGCTGTGGTTGTCTTTCAAACAATCAGGGCCGTGATTTAATTGGAAGTAATTATAGTCTTTTCTGAAGCATAATTTTTAGGGTATTTTTTCCCCTGACATTTGCAGCATGGAAATTAAAAATAAAACAATGTCAGAATCAGGAGATTTCAGCCTGTCTTCAAATAATAATATGGGCTAGTGTCAAAGGTTTGTCCTTGGCTGGAAGGAGGAAGAATTCACTAAAGAAAATCCTCCTGGTGGAAATGGCCAACAGCCCCTAGTTGTGCATTTTCTGTGCGCATAAATTCCTGAGAGACTCCTGCTTCCCAGTACTCACTAGAAGCCCTCTACCTCCACTGCAGTGAGAAAGGGCACATCAAGTGCCTAGCTCCTGAGAGCACCACATACATGATGCAAGCTTTGTTAATTATTCCACTGGTACAGCTGTATTAAGAGACACAGTTAGAGGAAAAAAAAAAATCCATTCTGCACAACAAAGATTAAATGTAGTCCATATATCCTGCTGGAAACAACTCACGGTATAACTAAGTCATATCCACATCTCCTCCCCCCTCCCTAATGTTTTCCCAAATTTTGAAGATGATTTTTTTCAAATTATCCTTTCTAAATTTTGCCCTGAATTCACTTCATAATTCTTCTTCATCCTTTGGTGAAACCACCAGTGTGTCTCCTAGCTCCAGTTCACACATTCTGTTTTACCCACGGTGCCATTCCCAAGAGAGGAGCAATCTCTGCCAGCATAAACTCAACCTTTTTGATGGCCAGTGCCATCAGCAGGGCCCTATGGGCAGAGCCTCAGCTGCCACCAGCCAGCGCAGCTCTACTGATACCAATGATTCCATGATGCCCACAGACACATATGCATCTCTAAATACAGCCACTCAGAAGGACAATCTGGCGCAGCCTTTTAAATCAGCTGCTCCAGACTAAGAATCATTCCGTAAGGATGCTTATGCGCATTATGCTCGGAATTATCTTGCACTCTGAACCCTGTGCTTCTGGATCTGAAATGTTAGATTTAATGCCAACTTTAAATTTATTCCTGAACAGCAGTCAAAGAGAAAGGATTATTTCACATAAAAATGGCAGCATGTATGAAGAAAAAGGGTCACATGTATGAGCGAGGCTGTGATTATAGCGCTGTATAAAGTGCTGTAGAGGACTGTGTGGTCTGTTCTGCAAAGCATGTTGTTTTTTTAATGAGCATTAGGTAAGGTCCCCTATCATTATAGACTCTATGGAGTTATTCATCGGCTAACTTACAGGACAAATTCCTACCGGGCAACACCTGCCTGTCCCATTTACATACCCCACCTTGCCACTCAGCTTTATTTATACCTGTTTTCTCCATCTTAAAAAGACCTAGTGCGTGGCCTCACTGGAGCGGGTACATGGCACATGGCTTCAGCAGCAAGGGAAGGGACTTCCCTCTGCCCTTCAGCCTCTGAAGCAACCATTTCAGAGAAAGGTATCAAGAGAGCAATGTTAATTATTTTACTATGCTAGAAGTTATGGTAAGGGAAAAAAATATACAGACTGAGGTAAAATTTTGCAGTATAAGACAAACTCAGTGATTTTAAAGTAATAAAACCTTATGTGGCAGTTTGCCGGAGCTGATCTTTCGTACTTCAGGGATAAGCATGGATGTGCTGACAGGAACCTTGTGGCTTCCAACCCATGCGCTGTGGAGAACCTCATGGTATTTTCTGGAAAGCAACTGCTTTTTCTAAAGTTAAGCATTTTTATTCCCCCTCCCCAAATGGCTAGAAAACTAGCAATGTTTCAAAGGCAAGTTGTTATGTTTACTACCATCGCTTTCAAGCTGTCAACAGAAAACACTTGAAATTGCAAAGTTTCCAAGAGAGCAGAGATGGATATTTTCTTTGCTTAGATTAAATTTCCTAGTACTTTCCAGCAGTCATTCTCCTGCCTTTGCACTGCTCCCTTGCTCATCTGTGAGCCTGGAGATCTGAGACCATGACTTGACCACCAATCTGCTCAGGGACTTTGTACGTTTGGGCCAAGGAGTGCATTTGGTACACAACATAGCCCTGAGCTTGGCAGGACCCTCTTGGCCAGAGATGGAAACCCCTTTTAATGTTTACACTTATTTGACTATTTAATGGAGGTCATCTTTTCAAGCCCAGATCTCTGTAAGAGCCAAACCAGGTTTGTCCATCACTCTCAGTGCTGTACCTTGCTGATTACCTGCAGCTTGTGACTATGGCTTTAAAAATCATGCTGATGAGGTCTTGAGACCCTGCTGCCCACCCACTTCCATGCTGAGAGAGCCGAGTAAATATTTACTACTTCTCAAAATAATACCCAGCCACACTCCTCCTTACTGCTGCAGAGCAGTTCACCTAATTGAAATAAGGATATAAGTAAACTGTTTGTCAAGGCAGTTTATTAGGAAAAGCATTGCTGCGTCAGGAGCTCCCTCACTGTGAGAGATGCTGTGCTGTCTCTCTTAATATTTAATGCCATTTTAATAATATTTCCCAGTTAGGGGTGCAGGCTGATAGTACAGACTAAAGGCCAAGCCTGCCAAAGTGGGGAGGAAGGAAAGCTCGGGGTCTGAGGTTGCCTCTACTCCATTGACTTGCCCACATGGGGGCCGAGCAAATCCCGCTCTTTTAAGGGACTCAACCTCTCAGGTCCTTCTTTCAAATTTTTGTCTCAGATTTGTGGATTTTGCCTTTCCTCACCCAGAAGGGCTCTTTAGAACTTTAGGGCCACATCCTGAGGTGATGGAGATGAAAAACCCACACTTTTTCTCTGACAAACCCAGTTCTCATTGCTATGCCACTCCAGTTGGGCTCGTTAATCAGTACCATAAACTATGGCATTTCTCTCAAGCTTGTGATTTGCAGCTTCAGTGCTCTCACCTGTCCTTGGCAGCTCTTGCTTTGGAAACCTCTGGGTTGAATTCAGAGGTGTTTTAGTTCAAGTAGTGAGGAGCTGCAGCTGATGGTGGTGCCACAGTCCCCATGCCATCCCCTACCACTTCTCCTGGTAGTGATGCTCAGATCACTCTCTTCCTTATTGTTAAAGATTCCTTGGCTGAAGGACCAGGGAGTCAGAACCTTTTGAAGCTGCTTCATAATGAGCTGTATTTCTTTCCCAAACATCACTAGACAGTTCAATAATAATTACATGAACTTTGTAATCAGCCAAAGCAGCTCAGGCATCCACCTGGCCTACACGTAGCATTTGTGAGTAATTTTACATAAAGGGCAGGCACTTTTGAACTTGGTGCACAGGACTTGTGCACAAACAGCTATAGGAGGAGGGCCCAATTAGAAACAAACCATCCTTAGTTGTCACTTTGCTGTCTCTGACTTCCCACACATTCAAATGCTGAGACTGATTCATTTAATCTTACTCTAAAGCAGAATGCCACAGCGTCAGTTTCCTGACAGTTGCTTAAAAAAGTGTAGCTGAGCTCTCTTAAATTGTCTTCCCTTTTATTATATTTAGACATTGTGATTAGAGTATCTGCCACTATATGCTTTTACTTTAAGGCAGAAGTTCAGGCTGCTCTCTGAAAGCAAACAGCGATGCCTCCAGGAACTGAAGGGTCGCCAGAGCCAGGGTTTGGCGTTTAGGAGCAGGGATTTTCAGTGCTGCCAGCTCCCCCTGTGCAGCCAGCCTTGTGAAACCCGAGTTTTCAAATAAGTGGAACATTATTCACCATAATGAGACTACCGGGAAGGACGGGGACAGAAAGAGACTCAGCAGCTCTTTACAGGCCTTATAGCAATATCAGCTGAGCAATTCTTAGTATTTTGCCTTCTCCTTTTTCCTTCCTCAGGACCTGGCTTTTCATGGCAAAGGCGTGGGTCCAAAACCTGGACCCTCCTGTTGTATGGACAAGGCTTATTGTATGTTTGTGTCACTGCAAAGTTGATTGTAATGAGTACATTTCATGCATTTTACTCTAATTAAGTCAGTGGAGGTTTCAACACAGATGCAAACTCCATGTGCAGCTCTGCCCTTGACAATTGCATACCAAAGAGAATACTTGAAAGCTCTTGTTTTGCTAAATATGCTATTTAATATTTTGTAACATTGAGGTAAATACAGTTGGTGGACACAGTCTTCTGCATTTCTGTATCATTATGGAGGATGTTATTGGAGTCACACTTGAGGAGGTTTCCTCATTATGTGACTTGCTTTGCCAGCTTGTCATATCCCAAGCTGCAGGTTCCAGTTCTGCTGACCACTGTCTGTGATGAGAAAACCCTTAAACTCCAACAGACCCTCAGCCACTGCTCTGGCTGCAGGAGCCCTACAGCAGGCTAGCAAATATGACGAAGACCTGGTAAGCAGGACAACGTGAAAGACCCTCTGGGATCTAAGGTACATGGGGAGATGGGGAGGACTCTGTGTAGAGGGGAAATGGTAGGGAGCAGATGCTGTACCAGGTTGGTGTCAGATGTCCTCTAGCTGATCTACAAACATCTGTAAATCAGTTATTGCTTCCAGATACACTCACAGAAACTTGTGGGTTTTGTCTGGTGTGTAGAAAGCTTGAAGTCCTTCACCCAGATCTTAATGTTGGTCCAAATGGGATTGGGTTGCCATTCTTTTAAGATCTGCTGTATTCCTTTTCTCTCAGATAAAAATGTCATGCTTAGAAGCTCTCCACCATCCTCATGTCTCTAGAGAGAGTCTTGGAGACTTGAAGGTGACTTTCCTGTTCAATGGTCTCAATATAATTCCAAAAATACTTCATAATTTGGAGCCTGCTCCTCAACCTCCAGCAGAGATCAAAGGGATCCCAGAAAAAAAATCACCATGCTTTCCTACAAGCTGAGCCTGTGGCTATAATGAATCAATCAACTGCCCTTTTATCAGCCAGATATAAATTGTCTTGAGGCACTTCAGAGCCTAAGGGTAGTATAAGGCTGCTAGTTTAAGCTTTATATCCATTAAAAAGTTTGGCTCCAGAGGAAGACCTTTGTTTTCAAATGGTGTTTTTTTCGATCTTGTTATTTCCACCTTCCAGCTTGCTTGGCTAGTTGGGTATGAAAAGCTTGTTCTTGCTTCCTAGCGGCAAGATTATCTGTTGATGGTATTTATGGAGTGCTAATTGCTATCTGTCATTGGTATTTATGAGGTTCCAATTGCTACAGTACCTAGGCGCCAGGTACAATATTGAGATAAGCATAAATGTTATTGAACATAGACTCTGCTCTTCACATCCTAGTGCCTGGCCCTTCAATACTTTCCTTTGTCCTCTCCCTTTTTCATATTATGGAGACAGCTTAGAAAAGGTAAGTTTTGTGCTCTGCTATGAAACAACCCCTGCTTGTGAGTTCACCCTGGGGGTACCCAGTGCCTGTGGTTCCATCTTGGAGCATATCATGCTTCTGGTCCTCATGGGACCCAAGGCACCGGTGCCAGGACCAGCGGCACCAGGAATGCCTGGGGCTGTTTTGTCTGTAGCCTGAGCACTGGGGGCTGCTGAATTGTTTTCCATAGAATATTTCCCAAAACCCAACAAACTGCAGCGTCTGGGAGAGCTGAAATTGAGCCAGGTGCTGCTTTCCAGCCTGTGCATAGGCACAGAAGATGTCCCACACAGAGAGCATGGAAAGCTTTGAACTCTGAACCAGGACCTGTCTAGAAGCAAGCAGAGAGCCACTGGAGTTTGGTTGGCATTAATGTGAAGGATTTCTTCAGGCTATTGATACTAAGGAGAGAGTTTGCTCCTCTAAGTAGAGCATTTGACCAACTTGACCACCAGCTGTGGCAAGAGACTGAGTCTTAGCCTGATCCTGAGAAAAACACACACCTGGACTCCCTTTCTACCACTACAGAGAAGTTTAAATGATCCTGCAAGAAAGTGTAGGTGAGATGAAAAAAGTGCAGATCACAGTAGCAGCTACTTCCTAAGTGGGGCAAGCATAAACTTCTTTAATGTGGATATAGAAGGGGACTTATGTTTCTGTTAATACTTGATTATGGGGGAATGGAGGGAAATTTCCTCACAACCTCAAGAAAGAAGTGTTCAAAACATGTCTTTAAAATGTCTGAAATTAAAAAAAATAATGATTAGGAAAGAAATTAAAACAGTGTCTGTTAAGATAAATTTTTTTCCACCCTGCTTTTATATCAGCTCTGATGGTTCTAATTAATGTCCAAGGACAAAGCTAGAAATGACTTCAAAAATGCAGAAGAAAGAGATTGCATGCTTGGTAAGCCCTGCCTGTAGGACAGCATCGCTGAGATGCTGAAAACCCATAAATAAGGATGGTGCCACAAACTGAGATTTATATCTTGCTTACTTTTTTAGCTATTTCCTTACCCTCAAATATTCTGGCATGAAAAGCTGTCAGTAATTACACTAAGACTTTTCCTTTATGTATCATTGCTCATTTCAGACTTTCATCCCATTATACAAACAGCAGTGACATGCTTGGCAGGAGCCCTTTGAAGCAGGTAGCACCATTGCTGCCAGTTTGGTTTCTCCAGCACAAGAGTGGCGTCAGAGGAATGAGAAGGGATAGATCCTGCAATGCCGGGATGCCCTCACGTTTCTCACCCTTATCAGTCACTTATGCCCTTCCTGCTTTGCTCCCATGTGGGTTCCTGGCCTCACAACCCATCTCAGGGCAGGCTCTGACAGATGCTGTGATGTATCAGGACGGCAAGTACGCACCCAGCACTCCATACCCAGGGCTATGGGAGCCAGTGATCCTACTCCTTGACTGATGAAGGCTGCTTCATGACGCCAGTGGGTTTGCAAAGAGCAAACAGGGCTGGAGTCCTTGGGAGTTACACTAACTCTGAAGGACCAGCTTCGAAGGGAAAATGCGTCCGTGTGTAAATAAAGAGGGAAATAATTGTAAGTGGGTAATTAACTGAGCAGAAGTAGAAAAGGAAAGCAGAAGCAGGACTGAAACACAGAAGGAAAAGTGCCTGAACTTTTTTGTAGATGCAGAGGTTTACATTTTGCGTCTAAAAAAAGGGAGAGAAATGTAAATACATATTTAGAAAAAAAAAAAAAGGGGCACTGCAGAAAGAACCACATTTTTTTGTGAGGAAGCCACTGAAGAGACAGTGCTATAAATGCAGAAATCCAAACATCAGCCTTTGTTACTTCAGGAGTAAAAAAAACCCAAATAATTAATTTGGTACAGAGTGAAAGTAAACTTTGGGCAAAGCATCTAAGGACAGTACTGGGAATTGCTTAACCTGGTATTTTTGCTGCAGTCATTGGACACTGTAAGTGAGGTAGTTAATAGGAGTGTAATTTATTTCAAGAAACATTGCATTCCTTTCTTGTCACCACTACCTTGCTCATAGTTAAATGTATTTATTGAAATGTGCTCAGATTCCTGGACTGCACCATCACCGGTCTCCCAGCACCATCCACTTAGCTGGCTAGCAGAAGAATAAATACTCCTATCCAGTGAGATACTCTTTTCCATAGAACCATAGAATAGTTTGGGTTGGAAGGGGCCTTTAAGGGTCATCTAGATTCCACTTCCCTGCAATGAGCAGGGATGTCTTCAACTAGATCAGGTTGTTCAAAGCCCCATCCAATCTGGCCTTGAATGGGTTGGGGCATCTGTTGACTCTGGAAAGACTATGCCAGTGTCTCACCACCCCATTGTAAAAAAAAATGTCTTCCATATGTCTTGCCTAAATATCCCCTCTTTTAGTTTAAAACCATTATCTCTCGTCCTGTCTCAACAGGCCCTGCTGAAAGGTCTGTCCCTATCTTTCCCATAAACCTTTAGGCACTGGAGCTGCTCTGAGGTCTCCCTGGGGCCTTCTCTGCTCCAGACTGAACAAGTTCAACTTTCTCAGCCTGTCTCCATAGCAGAGGTGGTTCAGCCCCCAGAGCATCTTCATGGCCTCTTCTGGACTCGTTCCAACAGATCCACATGCCTCTTCTTCTGGGGGCCCCAGAGCTGAGTGTAGGACTGCTGGTGGGGTCTCATGAGAGCAGAGTAGAGGGGCAGGATCTCCTCCCTTGATTTGCTGGTCACACTCCTTGGGTTGCAGCCCAGCACATTTTTGGCTTCCTGGGCTGCAAGCACACACTGCTATAGAATCATGGAACAGTCAAGGTTGGAAAGGACCTTAAGATTATCTAGTTCCAGCCCCCCTGACAGGGGCAGGGACACCTCCCACTAAACCATGCCACCCAAGGCTATGTCCAACCCGGCCTTGAACACTGCCA
>JASSUY010024499.1:0-38458 GCA_032466535.1 Forpus xanthops
TTGCACAAGTCCAGGTAGATGACATCAACTGCTCTACCCCTGTCCATCAGTTCTGTAGCCCCATCATAGAAGGCCCCTAGTGAAGCCATGCTGGCTGTCACCAAGCACCTTGTTGTTTTTCATGTGCCTCGGCATGCTTTCCAGGAGAATCCGCTCCAAGATTTTGCCAGGCACAGAGGTGAGGCTGACTGGTCTGTAGCTCCCTGGCTCATCCATTTTCCCCTTCTTAAAAATGGGGGTTTTATTCCCCTTTTTCCAGTCATCGGTAACTTCACCTGACTGCCAATATTTTTCAAATATGATAGGCAGTGAGTTAGCAACTTCATCTGCCAGCTCTTTCAGGACTCGCAGAAAAAAATGGGAAATCTGATGTTGCCAAAGCCTGATGCACAAACCACTTCTAAATGATACACCAGAGCAGTTCCTAACTCCTCTGTGGTAAGAGCTCTGACACCCTGAGCAAGCACTTCCACACAGACTGTGTCAGAGGATGCCGCCTGGGTGCATCAACTTATCTTGCAGATCAGGGAAGCAGTTTTTCCCCAGGAGTCTCCAATGCACACTATGAGGACTGTTTACCAATTGTGCTCACCACCTCTGAAATAATAAGGCCCAGGACACACTACACTTACCCCAACCCATAGCAGGTCTCATGACAAGATGCAATCCTCATCATGTGGACTGACACAAGACAAACACCACCTGGGACAGCCCAGGTTTCATGAGAGGACAATGTGCCTCATGCTGGATCATGGGGATGCCCTTTATTTCAGGTCTTTTCATACAGTGCACATACCAGGATTAAAACTTGTCCCCTGATACAGTCAGGAGACTGAGAGCTCCCAGGCCAGAGCTTGAGAGAGCGGTCAAAGGAAGGCAACCATCCACAGGGAAAGGCACAGGATTTCAACCTGCCATATTTTATGGGAGGTTAGCCACCCTGCCAGGCATTGCTTACTGTATACAACCCTAGTTATATAGTATAACTAGGCTTATAGCATATACAGTTTTCAATCCTGAGCTAGTGACTCCTGCAGCAGAGAGAGATTGAACCTTTGGGACAGAGGGAGCATCTGAATTAGATGCACTGCTGCTGTCTCCCACAACACTGAACTTTCATCTTGGATCATTTAGTATCCAGACACACTGATACCCCTTTCCATGGACTCCTCCAGCCTATGCAGCTACTAGCAGGACCTGTCTTGCAAGAGCCCCCTCCACATCTGCCCAATTTTTCCCCATGTTCACACACCTCGTGGTCAGAAGCAGCGGCTCAGCTCTGCACAGGGGAATCAGTACTGTTCTCTGGCACACCAGGTTTGGAGGTCTGAGTCCTCGTCTGTCACCAGTCCCCTACCAGAATGGGATGAGGCGAGTCCCTTTGCCTGACTGGTAAAATGGAGCACCCTGCTGCCATGTCACTCTGCTGTGCTTACAGAACACTGCAGAGCAGTGTAGCATGGTCTCTGCAAGAAGCTGGCTCTCCTGAACACACAAGGGCAGGGACTGTCCCTTAGAACTTATTTCTGCCACAGTTCCCTGCACCTCACTGGGTCATGGGGCCAGCAATGCTTAGCCTTTGCTGACCTCATACAGCAAAGTACTTTGTTCCTTCTACCTCCATTTTAATGTACCCATGCCCTGTGAGCATGAATGGTGTCACACATGGGAACAGACCAAAATTAGGGATTGTTCTGTAGTAGAAAACAACAGTCTATTCAGTACACCTGCACTTCAGTGTTACCTGAGATTCACCATTTGTGGTTGCTGGCGGTATTCCTGAGCTTTTCATCCATCTCATATATAGCAACAGCTGAAGCATGGATAAACCCTCCAGTACATCTCCAGAGAAAACAAAAGGTCCCCACATCCAAGAAGAATGCTTGTCACAGCCTCGGAACTTTCTATGAATGAGGGGAAGGTGGCAGCAGGTGGAGATCTTCAGGCTAATTACCTTGAATAATTTGCCTGCGGGTGCTGTGCAGGTGGTCTGAGCCCTGTGGCACTGACCTAGGAACAGCAGTGGGAGCCCTCCATCTGTCACTGATCAGTCTGAGCTGCAGGCCTGGGATGCTGAGAGAAATCCAGGCTCCACATTTCCACCCATAGTTAGCAGCTCAGGGGTGTTTCCCTAAATGCATTTGGAAGAGGAGCACAAATTTCGAGGCCATGTAAAAGTCTCACTCTGTTCACTTCAGTAGCTTGCTACATGTCAGCTTTAAAATCACTCTAAAGTGAAGAACATTTTTGCAGGTTGGAAGATATCCAGTAGCCAAACCCAGTGCACGTTTAAGAAAAAACAACACAGGCATTCTTTCCTGAGGCTGACGAGGCAGCCAGTGGGAGTCTCACTCTGGAACAACTGCAGTATGGTTTACAGCTATTTAACAGCTCATTATTTTAATTGCAATTCTGTAGGCTTATGAACCTGCGAGTCACAGAAGTTTCTAAGGTGAAGCAGTAACTCATACCAGTGAGAGCTAGCCTCTTGGATTAGCAGAAAAATCTCATTTCTGGAAACAGATAAAAAAGCCACCCTGGCATTCTGTGCTTTGACATGCAGGAATATATTATGAAATAAGGTTACCACTTTACACTACATGCTCTATTAGTTTCTAAAATCAGATACAAGTCTGTGGTGAAGTTAATGTTTTATCTCACTTTTTTTATTGTTACTTGTGCAATGCTTGGGGTTTATCCCAAAAAGCAATTATAATGTTTTCCACACCCAGGGAACATGTTGGTTAAGACTCAATATAGTCTCAGATTTATCAAGAACTAAAGGCTTTGCCCACATGCTCAGGGCCAAATTGCTGAGTGGAGGTAGGAAAGTACTTCCTGTGGAGTTATCATTCAGATTGAAGAAGATTCCCTTAAACCCAGCATGGATTGAGGACATGAATTTTAGAGTAAAGAAATTAAAAGTGTTCAGTCTATTTCAAAATTCACTATTTCCACAAAAGTTGCCCTCTGGTATCAAAAACTGAAATACAACAAAGAGCAACAGAAAGGGTCAAATGAAGTAACTGTTCAAAGAAGAAAGCAGGAGTACTGAAACCAAAGGAATTCCAGGCTGTTGGGAATATCTGAAATTCATGTTCATCCTTCACAAAAGGCAACCTGCCTTGTCATGAAAGAAACCATTATTTTAGCACTCTTTTTGTGATACAAGAGGTACCTTGCGCACAGGGTGGGCTACATCAGATCTAAGAGGCAATGGATTTTTAAGTTCATAGAATCATAGAATCACAGAATGGTTTGGGTTGAAAGGGACCTTAAAGCTCATCCAGTTCCAACCCCCTGCCATGTGCAGGGACACCTTGCACTAGACCAGGTTGCTCAAAACCCCATCCAACCTGGCCTTGACCACTGCCAGTGATAGGACAAAGTTCTTTGAAGAGGAGCTAAAGCAAATGGGTTTGGCTTCTGTTGCACTTACACACAATTGCATAGAATGTAACATTTTGAAGGATAAATATGTGGAGACCTGTAACTGCTAGTGTACGTGCATGGGCATCCTGTCACCTCCCTTGACCTGGATGGCTTCAAAATGTTTCCACAAAGAGAATACATGTGCTGAGTTGAAGTCAGATGCCACTTCACTGCCTTTATGTTTATTCTTAGGAAATGCAAACTGATCCTCATGTGCCAGGACACAGTGGAATCAAAGAGCAGGAAGGGGTTTCTTTGCTCACTCTACAGGCCTTGTGCTTGCTATCATGCTGCCCCAAAGCTTTTGTTCTTTGTTCCTTTTCAGGATGTGCCTCATGTTTGCTTTATCCCTTGCTGGCTTTGCCCACTCTGCTCTATCAAATAGTATCAGCCCCTTTATTATAGGAAAAAGAAATATCCTGGGAATGTCTTGATCTCCCTCTAGCCTCATAACTCATTTTTTAACCATTTGCCCTATGTTCTGCTGTGTTTTTTTCAGCTGCTGGTAAATAAAGGAACTGTTTCACTGCAGAAAGGAAGACTGCAGTTACATCACCACCATGAAGCTGAGACAAATCACCCTCTCTGGGAGCCTGTTTTCCAGGGGAACAGCATGCTCTGCCCATCTTCTTCTGCCTCTTCTTGAGTCAACATCACACAGAGAAAAGGACTGTTTGACAGATTACAAATGGCACAAGTATAGTCAGGAGCCACTATTTTTTGTCATGATGTTTTCAAACTGCAAATTCAGCCTGAGCCCTCTCTTACACAAACCTCCTGGGGATTTTTAATCTTCCTGCTTGTTTTTGTCCCATTTGTCTTTTCAGAGAGTCTCTGAGGAATATTTAGTCTTTCTTTGGAATTTGCTGTCTCTTTCACAAACTCTTTCTCACTTCTCCTATAAAAACATATTCAGGACAGAACTCCTTCCAGTTTCCAATGTAATTCCTGGGTAGTTTATACCCAGTTGTTTCTATGCTGTGGTTCTGCCTTAACTTGAGTGGCTCTTTTCCGTCCCTGGTGTTCTCCCCCACAATGTATGAAAGGTAAGTTATTTCTTGTCAGGGCTCCTCACATTTCATCTTGTTTCAGATGAGCTGCCTTGAGCTTATCACAGACCACTTATAAACAGCTTATGAGTCCCCCTTCAAAGTCTTCATCATGCATCAGAATATCAGCTAGATACAACACACTAGACAAAAGACACATACCACATAGAAGCCTCTTCTTTAGTGGATAGTATATTTTCAAGCTTAAAGCCATCTCTTTAAATGAGTACAAGCCTTGTCTTGTGCTAATGGCAGGGCTTCTCTTTTCCTGGCTTTTGTATCCACCACTATTTTTCCATAATAAGAAAAGCCCAGGTGAATCCACTACAGCATTCTGAGTGGCATCTCTTGATCCAAGCAGTATCCATCTTTTAAAATTTAACTTTCCAGCATTCAGTCAGAAACTTGTGCTGTCACCTTTTCATAGTAAGTATTGGATGAAGGTCAGGGCTTTACTGAAGGTTTAATTGCACTTAGTTAATCCATTTTCTCAGTAGTGCATAAAGCCTCTTCTCCTTTTGTTACTAGTAAGTGGCAGAGTGATGCTTAATGGGCAATGAGCTTCTGCCAGTACCTGGGCCAGTTTTAACAACTATACTTCTGTGAGATTTGGAAAGTAAATCCTAATTCCTCTTCAGAAATTGCCTTGAACTGTTGTTTTCCACCATTTAGAGGTACCACGCTGTGCTGGGACAGTTCAGGGACAATTCTGAGAACTTACTTGCACTCCACCTTTGTCTTCAGCATTTTGTCCCTACATACATATATCTACTATAGCCATGTTTTGTAGTCATTCCACCTTTTTCAGTATTCTGCTCCACAAAAGCTCAGATTCCCTGAACTTCTGTGCAGGTCTCAGTCATGCTGCACTTTTCTTCTCTTGGAAGCCCATCACAGGAGGAAGTTGTTGGGAATGTTTCTGTCCCTGGAGGCAAAAGGAGTCGTGCACTGCAAATAAGGTGCATATACCTGCCCTCCCACCCCTGAACCACATGTTACAAAGGGAATTTACACCAAAGTGTTGTGAACACATTTCCTCACTCTGGCCTACTGAAATGCAGAGTGATTAGTAATTCCATTGCCACCTTAGCTAATCAGGCTTTGCGCTCAGACCCCAGAGAATGTCTATAACCTTTGTTCAAGTCCTTTTTGGACAGATTCCCCCATCTCTGACACCAGTCAAAGGCTCGTGTTTGGATCCCTTATTCTCTACCTGCTTTCACACGCCTGTGTCCACTGCCTGCAAGTGCTCCCAATGGTTATGCTCAGTTGCCAGCATACTGCCTCTCCTGCTCTTTGATTGCTGTGTCCTAAACCTCCACGAGCTGATTCTTCAGCTTTGTGTCACCAGCTTCTCTAGCACATGTAGGGGGAGAAGCTTACATTTGGCACTTCCAAAATTCTGTTCCAGATTATTTTACATGGCTGAAGGCTTTTTCTGCAGTGAGGACTTTTTCCCCCTTTGACTGCGAAGTGAAAGAGTGTAACAAGCAGAATTATTTTTCCTCCATTTTATGCCAGTGCAACGTTTCTTGTTTTGCGGGGATTGAACAGTGTTTCAAGTCACAGGCCACCAAGTATCTTCTCTTAGCAGCATTACATTCAGAATAATCTACTTTCATATCCCTCTGTAAAAGCTGCTGCTGCTTCTTCTAATGAATAAAAGCAAAGATCAAGTCATGTTCTGCAAACCATTTCCACAGCCTCTTGTAGTGGCTTTTTTTCTCTTGCTGCTGCTGAATGTCAAAGCCCACTTCTGAATCTACAGTTAGATCCATTGCCAGTTTATCCTGGAAGACCTCAATGTGCCAGGAACACACATTTTCTCTGCTTCTCCACCCTTTCAAGTAGGGTATCTCCCTTCTCTCCATGTCAAGATTTTGACTCTTTGCAGGCTAGTGCTTGGTGCTAAACTATATACCAAGGACTGGCACAAAGTCTAAATAATTAAGCTTCCCCCCCAGACTGGCAGTACATCTTGCTGCAGCATCAATCCTGGGCTACTCAGGTTCATCCTTACAAACCCATCTGTGTTCACCCCTCCCTGTCAGCCTTTTAGACCATAATGATGAGTTAACTGAAAAACCTTTGAGAATTCTTCCCTTCCCAGTGCAATTTTACATTATTTGAGAAAATAAACCCTCCCTTATTCATATTTCTTAGTTACTGATGTATAGGAAAGTACTACAAATGTCTTGTTTTAGCCAAATTCTCTGGCTGGCCCAGCTCCCATACCAAGAAGTCTGACTTCCACTGTCCCTGTCACTCTTCCATCACCTTAGTCAGCTATTTTTAAGCTCCCAAAAAGCAATTGCAGAATCAGGAATTAGTTTTCTGCATCATCATTTTCTGCGTCATCAAGCGATATATAACTGGTAGAATAGAAGAAAATACACCAGTCTTTTTTTAGACTAGACTTTCCCAGGTTGCATCAATCTATTTTTAGACTAAATAACTATCCCCTTCACTCACCTTCTGATGGTTAGTCCTGATAGCAGGAAGATTGTTGAAAGAGAAGACAGGAAAAAGGGAAATATAACCCCCATTTTCAAGAAGGGAAAACAGATGACCCAGGGAACTATAGACCAGACAGTCTCACCTCTGTGCCTGGCAAAATCTTGAAGCAGGTTCTCCTGGAAGGTATGCTGAGGCACATGAAAAACAACAAGGTGCTTGGTGACAGCCAGTATGGCTTCACTAAGGGGGAAATTTTGCCTGAAAAACCTGGTGGCCTTCTATGATGGGGCTACGGAGCTGATGGATGGGGGTAGAGCAGTAGTCATCATCTACCAAGAATTTTGCAAAGTGTTTGACACTATCCCACACAACATCCTTGTAAGAGTCATCAATTTGATAGATGGACCACTCAGTGGATAAAGAGCTGTCTGGATGGCTATTGTCCTCAATGGCTCAATGTCCAACTGGAGACCAGTAATGAGTGGTGTCCCTCAGGGACTGGTGTTGGGACTGGTCTTGTTCAACATCTTTGTCAGTGATATGGACAGTGGGATTGAGTGCGCCCTCAGCAAGTTTGCTAATGACACGAAGCTCTGTGGATCAGTTGATACATTGGAGGGAAGGAATGCCATCCAGGGGGACATTGACACGCTTGTGAGGTGGGCTGATGCCAACTTGATGATGTCTAACCATGACAAGTGCAAGATCTTACACCTGGGTCGGGGCAATCCCAGGCACAGCTACAGGTTGGGCAGAGAAGAAATTTAGAGCAGCCCTGAGGAGAAGGACTTGGGGGTGTTGGTTGATGAGAAAATGTACATGAGCTGGCAGTGTGTTCTTGCAGCCAAGAAAGCCAACTGTATCCTGGGTAGAATCAAAAGGAGTGTGACCAGCAGGGGGAAGGAGGTGATTCGGCCTCTCTAGTCTGCGCTTGTGAGATCTCACTTGGAATATTGTGTGCAGTTCTGGTGTCTTCAACATAAGACAGACTTGGAACTGTTGGAACAAGTCTAGAGGAGGGCCACGAGGATGATCAGCGAACTGGAACACCTCCCGTATGAAGATATGCTGAGAAAGTTGGGGCTGCTGAGCCTGGAGAAGAGAAGACTGCATGAAGACCTCATAGCAGCCTTCCAGTATCTGAAGGGGGCATATAGGGATGCTGGGAAGGGAATTTTTATTAGGGACTATACACCTCCTTCTAAACCATGCCACCCAACACTATGTCCAACCCAGCCTTGAGCACCACCAGCGATGGAGCATTCACAACTTCCCTGGGCAGCACATTCCACTGCCTCACCACCCGCACAGTAAAGAATTTCTTCCTCAGGTCCAATCTAAACTTTCCCTGTTTAAGTTTGAACCCATTACCCCTTGTCCTCTCTGTACAGTCCCTCATGAAGTGTCCCTCCCCACCATTCCCATAGTCCCCCTTTAGATGTTAAGGTTCTTTCCAACCCTAACTACTCTATGATTCTATGACAAGGGGTAACAGGTTCAAACTTAAACAGAGGAAACTCGGATTGGATATAAGGAAGAAATTCTTTACTGTAAGGGTTGTGAGGCACTGGAATGTGTTGCCCAAGGAAGTTGTGAACGCTCTATCTTGGGTGGCATTCAAGGCCAGGTTGGACAAAGTCTTGGGTGACATAGTTTAGTGTGAGGTGTCCCTACCCATGGGAGGGGGGTTGAAATTAGATGATCTTAAGGTCTTTTCCAACCCTAACTGTCCTATGATTCTATGTAGTCTATGTTGAGAAGTGCTCAGCAGGACAGCCACTCATTCTCCATTCCAGCAGCCAGCACTCCGTGCTAAGTTGTGCATGAGGAAAGGACAAAATAGAAAGCGTCTGGCATTAGTAAAGGAGGAGAGGACCAGAAAGCACCTAATTTCCTTCCATGTAAACTTAGAATAAAAAATGTAGGAGATAGATAGATAGACGATAGATAGATACAGGAGTTAAAATGTGCGCTGTCATTCATTTGTCCAGAAGGTCCACAGTGCTTCATAAGAAATGGTAGCTGCTGTAATGCAGCATGATCTGAGATGAGGTGATTGAGTTTTGGTTCAAAGTTTGAGCTTGTTTTTTTGGAATGAAAAAAAGAAAAACACATCACTTGAAAGAAGTCAGTGATGTAACTTGGTGATAGGGCACATGTGATGCAGATATGGTGTAAAATGCCTGAGCAGATGAAGTGATGGCATATTAAATTGTACTTTTACATAGAAAAGGCCACAGTGAGAAGCAAGGACTAAATATAAAAGCCAGACAAATCCACAGCAGCTCTAAGCATGTTTAAGTGCAAGACCCTAGTCACTGTCACAACCCCCAGAGGGCAGAGGTCGATTGGCTTGTATCTTGTCATCTCTTCAGATAAAGGGATGGGGCCTGGGGTGGTGGTAGACGACTATTATGTTAGGCACACATAACACAAACCTTAGTGAAATGTAAACTATTTGACTCAGAAAGGAGGTAAAAGGATGAAATTTAATATTCAAGATGTTAGAACAGATGTTGAAGGTCCCCTGGACTTCAGCCTCTGTCCATATATAGTCAAGGATTTTCTGGGTTAGAGCCAGCATTTCCATTGAAGCACCTTATTTGAAAAATCTCTTCTGTCTTTTACTCCTTTGAGACAAAACCCAAACACTGCTTACCTGAACTTGCCCACTTTGTTCTTGACTTTTTGAGAACCTGGCAGAAACGTATGACCCTGTAAAAGCATTGTGGGGCCCTGGGTCTCTCCCTATTCCTGTCACAGGTAACATATTACATAACATCAACAAGAAAATAAAGGGGGAAAAAATATCAGTGCAAAGGGAGATTAGCATTTTGTAATGAAGGTATGTTTCCTGTCCCCATTTTACAAAATCTGAGCCACCCTGGCTCAGGTTGGGAAGAACCAGTGTTCAACTTGCAGGTATTATCTGCCTTTGAAATCCTTAAGAAAACTCTCAACCTGATTTGAAAAAGTGGAATCTACTGTGACAGCCATGGCCTTGACTAACTGGGAGAAGGGTCCTAAACATCTTCTCCCTCCAGATTAACTCCTGATCTGTGTGGCACCCTTTGTAGTTGATGGCACCTTAGACATCTCACACTTGTTTCCAAAGAACCCCACAGTGTCCCAGGCAACCTCCCCAAGGGCTAAAGTCCTCTTTCCTCTACTACTCTTATTAATGCAAGATCATGCAATCAGTAATCCTACATCAGCAATATACTTATGGATGCAGACCTTTTTTCCTGTGCCTCCCCTCTGGGACCAGGACCATAGTGTTGGGTTCAGGCTGTGGGAGGGAGGCAGGGAACAGAGACCTTACCAGCAATAGGGATCTCTATAGCCAGTATTCTCCAGTGTCTCGGCCTCCAGCAGACAGGACAGGATAAGAGCAGGTCATATGTGGAGACAAAAGACACACCAACCCTGTCCCTGTTCTAGGAGGAATCCTGTGCCAGTAGGATTATGGCGCTGGGTTCGTGGGGCAGAATAGACCCTGTGTCACAGGAAAAGCCACCCTGGGAAACCAGGGCTGGGAGATGGGAGATGGGAGCTGGGTGCTGGTAAAGTGAGTGCAATTGCTCTGCACCCAGAAGACAAGTAACATACCGCTTACATTTACAAAGTCACCAGTAACACAAGACCTGGCAGCCCCTCAAAGATGAGCAGTGGTTTGGAAATCAAAGATATTTTTCATTCCTGAGCATTTCCATTTCACCCACTTGGTGTCTTTGATTGTATTCTGCAAGCAGAATAATGCAACCAGAACTGTGCAAAAATGGTGGAAAAAGACCCCCTCCTCAATTTGACACATTTTTTTACCATTTGCTGGAGGATGGCTGCACCACCGCCCCTTAGAATGTGAATTTCCTTCGTTATAGAATTATTTTTTTCCCTGTAACAGCCAATGGAATGTAGACAATGAATAATTTTACATCTAGAAGCCAACTTTTCATCAGGGTTTATCCTTTTGATTTGGAAACTGGCTCATTTAAGCTGGAAAATTCTGTGAAATGTTGCAATAAAAGGGGCTCTATTTTTGCATTAGCACACACAGAAAACCCAAGCAACACAAAAGCAAGCAAAGTGCCCAGCCCATAAGCTCCAAGTTGCTTAAAATTTCTCATTTCAAATACAAATGCCTCATAGATCCTGGCCATCTCCAATCATAAAGCAAGCTGCCACCCAACAACAGCATAACATTTCCACTAGGCAGTATATTTTTCGTTGCAAAACTTAGTGAATGTGGCTTCAGCTGCCTAAATGTCATCTCAGCCTGTTGCAATCGGCTGTAAACTTTCAAGATACTAGTCATATGTCATAAACTCACAAGAGTTTCTGGATTTGCCTTAGGACTAAAATGTTCCCTGGCAAAAGTGATTCACTGAGGAAGAAATCCTACCCTTTGTTGTTTTCCTGATTCCCTAGAAGTAACTTCTCATTGATTTCTCATCCCTCACACCCCTCCTTGCCTACTTCTATGTGTACCATTTTGCTTTATATATAAAGCAGATCCATCCCAATTCCAGCCATCAGGAACAGGAGTAACTTGATTTTCTGTATGGCAAAGCAGAACAGTAATTGCACATTTGTGGGGAGAAGGCAGAAGGAGGATCCAAATCCAGGATAGGCTTCTGGCCAAAGCAGCTTAGATTTTCCATCTCATCTGCAACTGAGACATGAAAAGCGCAGGTTAGTACTAGGCAGCAGCATCCAACAGCAGATTCTGGCAATCTTATTTCTAAGGTTTGTGCATGTGACTCAAGTTATGGACTTTTAGACCAAATACAGCAGCACCAGGTACATGGAGGATACATTCAGCCACTGTACCAAAGTTTGAGGGAAGGGTAGGATTTTCAAATTCACATGAAGTCCACATATAATTGCTGGCAGACATTTATAGAACCTGATCATATGAAGTCTGATCTACAGTCAAGAAGTAGGATAAGTTACATAAATTCAGCGCTGTCATTTCAACATAATTTCCTTTCAACACCATGACCAAATTGCCTAGATGTTCACACCTGTAAAATGGGGATAATACTTCATGCCTTTTACAGGGGATAGTGTTATACACATTAGTTAAATTATTTGGTGAAGCACTTCATACACAGCACATACTTCATACTGCAAAATAACTTTATCTGTACCAGCTGGTATTACACAGGAGGAGCTGAAACCTAAACCAGGAAACTGAGGGAGAAAGTCAGCATAATTTCCTGTTGGTAGGATGCGCCCTGTAAGTATGACTGAGAATATAAAACTAAGAAACCTTGCAAGAAGGTTTTTTTCAGGTTGCTTTCCCTTCTCTCACCAGGTTGTGCTCATGCAATGCCATGGTCCCCAGTAAAGGCACTCCTTATTTACCCAGTGTGTGAACAGAACTCAGACCTTTCACCTCAAATCAGTTTTCCTTAGATTCCAGAGCAGCTGTGGTGCTATGTGCCAGAGATGCTCTCCTATCTCTCATGCTCATGTCCCCTCTGGTTGCAGAGTAAATTAAAAGAGCCACCACAATACAGCTGAGAAAGAAATGGAAAATCCAGCCAGGAAGCTTTTTCTTCTTGATTTCTGTGAGGTTCTCCATGTTTGGCAAGGTTTGCAAGCTTAGTAGTGGGAACTGAAAAGGAAAAAACATCACACACAATTTTTCTGTGGCTTGCAAAAGTCAAATAAATCAAGAAATAAAACATAAAGGCATCTGTGATACAAGATTGGGTTCATGAATGTTTAAAACATTTAATTTCTGTCCCTCTGGCTTCCAAATCTGGCTGCTAGGACTTCATTATTCTATCTATTTTTCAAGGTATAATCACTTGTATCTAAAGAATTGTCTGGCTGTGTTCCATATTAAACTTTGCATGACTTGGAATGATCTCCATCATGCTACCCATATTTTTTGCCTTATGATTTATCATCTGAAAATTTTCCACGTGATGCCAGTGAAGTCCCTATCATCACCAGTGGAGCCAGCCATGCCACCTCGTTATTTCCACCCCTTTGCTGCCTCATCAGAGCTAGGCCAGGTGTTTCTATCTGAACCACAGGCTCTCTGCTCAGGCAGATGGGCAGCCTCACATCACTGCAAGAGGCAGGCATGAGATGAGCTTACCATTGCCACCACAGTCTTGTCTATTCTTCCACTGTGTCACAGTATATCCCTTGGTCCATCTCTTCACCCAGAGCGATGACAAGCAACGTAGCTTACGTTACCCACCACAACCCCAGCATGAAGCTGAGACTTTACCAACATCTCCTGTCCCTGGCAGCCTGCACAGAGGAGACAAGCGAAGGGTGAAAGAGGAGGTGGCAAGGAGCTCAACATATATTTGCAAATTGCTGGAAGGCCTGAAAATAGACCCTTCTGCCTCATCTTATTCAGTCTCACATGGATTCCTCTCATCTCCAAGTTCTAACTATTCCAGGGGTTGTGCGGGGAACATGCCTCCAGTAGGTCTCTGCTGTGCCCATTGTTAGATCTTAGCTATGGCTGCTTAATTCTCATTAAATTGCTAAGTTTCTTTTAATCTTCTTCCAAAACAAGGAGCTTAAGCAGTAGAAAATCATCTCCTAGGAACTCCCAGCTCTCCTTTGGGAAGATATTTCTTTCTATTGAAAGGAAAATTTCCCAATAACTCTCTTCTACTGCCAAGCATGAAGACCTGAGGCAGCGCCTTGCTCATCCCTCATCATTTCCTAAGGGTCTCACCCATCCCAGGCTGTGCCTTCTACCTTTATTTTTCCCATTATCATTCCAGCCTGTCTGCTTGAATACATTCAAAGGTGTAATAAAAAAACCTCTTGGGACAGCCTCTCCAGCGCTGCACCCACCGCCGTAAAATCTCAGTTGCTATGCTACTGGTTCTTATCAGCTATCACACCTTAAAGTACAGAACGTGTGTCTAATATTAGCCAGGAAAGGTCCTGGTGAAGACCTGGACTTTTTCAGCTAATCAGTATTAATAACTTCCTATGTTTGAAGACAGCCCATGGGAAATGCAGCCTGACTCATCTACCCTGTAATTAGATGAACTCTTCGAAAAAGTGCAGGTGTCTGCACCACAAAGACACATTAGCCAAGGTGCAGAATATGCTGCTGACCAAAGGGCAGATAACAGCAGCAATAATTTCCTCCATTGATATCATGTGAAAAAGCAATAATCCTGACAGATTTTTCATCTGGCTGAGACTGGAAACTCAAGCAGTCATTTTCTTTCTCTTATCTTCATTATGGGAAATTTGTAATACGCAAAAAAGTTTTGATTTATTTTTTACATTTTTGCAAATTACTAGTAAACAATTATGAAGCAAAATTTCATGAAGACTACAAGCTATCCAGGCCTATATAGGTAATACCTAGACTTGAGTCTTACTCAAGATATTTGTTTCCTGTGTTCTTTTTTTCCTGCCAAGTTCAGACATATACTGCTTTTATGTATCTGAAGGCAATGGTGTAATGTAATATGAAGCTGTGAATGGGATAAAGTTACATATTCTCTATTGATTTTCCATTGTATCCATTACCTTTAATGCTGGAAAGCAAGTTAGTGTGAGTGCCTGAAGCCGCTGCACCTCCACACTGACTGCTGCCTTATGAAAACCATCCCCTGGGGGCAGACAAAATGTCCAGCTTAATGCTGGAAGCAAGTGGCTCTCCTTCCCCCTGCAGTAAAAACAGGGAGAAGGTAGACTCAGGGAGGGAGATATGAGAGGGGCTGGAGAGAAACCAGAGAAGGGCTGGCAGTGAAGGTAGGGAAGAAGAGGGGAAGGAAGGGAGCATGACAAAACAGCCTCAAGGCTTCTAAGTAGCAGAGAAATGCTTTTTGCATGCATAACAAAGGAGGAAAAGAAAAAGATTTGTGGTCCATGATGCTGCTGTTCCCTGCTGCAAAGTTCCCCAGGCACCACCAGCATCGCTGAAGGAGAACAGCAGGATAGCAGCAAAGGGTGTTCCAAAGCCATGACTACCCAATCCTGAGTCTTGTGGAAAGAAAGCTGAAGGCTCACTGCCATTGCTGCTTGGCACCATGAGACAGGATGAGCAGAAAGAGTGTTTTCAGGAAGCACTGGAGCTTTCCACCATAGCAGCTCAAGCGAAAGCTTAGCATCAGCACTCAGAAACGAGAAAGAGGAGAGGGGTGAGAGGATGCTGCTGCATAGGGAAAGCAGGTTCCTCAGGAGGCCTGTGGCTCAGATCAGTCCAGTTGTGCTGGGACTAGATGTTAACACTAGCTCTCTAACAAGCTTCTCAAATCTCATTTTTTAAGGCCATGTGTTAAAAGAAAACAGCTACTCAAATTTAGCAAGCTCCAGCACCCCTTTCCCCCTTGTTGCATCTGGGCTGCAGGAATAAGAATCACCAATGCCGCTTGACTCTTCACCCCTCTTGTGAAGTGTTAGAGGGGTTAGTCACGTGAGAGGTCATCTTGGATGATCACATGCAAGCAATATCAGCAGGATTTTTCCATGTATGACTAACTGGTCCTCCTGGGAGCCCAGAGCTTCCCATTGGGGAGACAAAGGACTCCTCTTTTTTAATGTCAGAGTTGTTTGTAATCCTCAGTCACCACTGCTGTCCCCATAATGTATTAAGATCAAAATTCTTGTGCACGACAAGTGACCTCGTTCAACTTCATCTGGTCTTTACTGCTCTGGCTACAGCTGTTGACATCTGTGGCTGATTCACTGTCTACGAGATAGAGCTGTATCAATGCAAAAACTCCTTCCTAAAACCCTGCCAAGCGGATGGGCAGGCATTCTTCAGAAAAGCTGCTCAAGAAGAGCTGGTTCTGAATAACTTCATGGGACATTTCTGGAACAAGCATCTCATCCCAGCTTACCTCGAAGCACATCAGCTTGCAGCCATGGACAAGCCTCTTTGCCTCACCTATCACCCTGGGGACGGAGCTTAGGGACCTTCACGCAGATTGTCCCTCAGTTGTTTGGCCTCGTGGCTGACACAGAGCAAATCCTTTCCACTAGTGCAAGAAAAATCTGGTACCTTGTTTGCTGGTTTAGCAGAGACAGAGCTGGAGCCAGACTCCTTCCCACCTGCCCCCCTTGCTCCCTGTGTGTGTGTACATGCATGTGCTGCGCAGCAGGACCCCTTTTCTCATTTAAACAGCCAATTAAAGCCTACTTTGGCACTTAGCACATGACATCAACTTGCAGTACTTAAGCTGCCTAGCACAGTGTGAATTTAATTTGATAAAGGGGCAACTAATAAAGCTCTTGGAAGGCTGGTTAAAGTTCATTAAGCCTTTCTTTTCAAGGTACGCTTGCCTCCAGTGCAAAAGCTTGCCTAAATGTTTTTTTTTTTTGAAGCTGTGTTATATCCTGCCACCAGAAAAAGGTGCCTGTGTCACATCCCAACAGGGTATATTTAAAGTCTCACTGTTAAAGGCATGTCAGGCCTTGGTTTCATGCCCAGAAATGTGCAGAAAGAAAAATAAAAGCCCCTTTTCCTGAGTGCGGGGTGAGAAGTGCAACATGGATTGGTGCAGGCATGCTTCAGAGAGGGGAACTGGGCTTCTGTCACACTGAGCTGCATTCATCCTCCTTCTCTTGAACCATCCGCCATTCCAGATGGCTTTCATAAACAGATGAGGAGGCTCCTCTGAGATCACTGGTTTAATGAAGCCCGTATGGCTGACTCATGTAATAAGTATTTAATCATGCTGATGAAAATGATTTTTAAAACTTCCACCACACACACGGTGCTGTTCCCTGCACAACCATGGAGCTGATAACACATCACTGCCAAGGAACCTCCGTTTGTCAGAGCCTCTCCAGGTGCCTGCATTGACTTCCACCAATGAGTTATAAACATTTACACACACTTGTGCATTGCCACCCTCCAACAAGGACCTGCTCACCTTTGAAGAGACTCGTCAAATCACCTGAAGAAGTGCCACAAAAGGCATTATCTTCCAAGCCCCACATTCCCTGTGCAGCTGTTTCAGAGGTCACTCAAGGATTAATACTTCAGTGTTTATATCTTCTCATTAGCTTCTGTTTGTGCTCTTTTTAAGATTTGCAGAGTTTAAGTGGTCACTGTTTGTAAAGAGAGAAATACCACAATATTTTACAAATACTGAGTCATCATAAGTGGAATTTATTCCTTTTGTCAGCAGAAGTCATCCTCAATGTCATGAAGGAGATGGTCCTTTATCAGTGTGACCAGCAGGTGGAAGGAGGTGATCCCGCCTCTCTAGTCTGCGCTTGTGAGACCTCACTTGGAGTACTGTGTGCAGTTCTGGTGTCCTCAACATAAAAAGGACATGGAACTGTTGGAACAAGTCTAGAGGAGGGTCACGAGGATGATCAGGGGACTGGAGCAACTCCCCTACTAAGATAAGATGAGAGTTGGGGCTGTTGAGCCTGGAGAAGGCTGCGTGGAGACCTCATAGCAGCCTTCCAGTATCTGAAGGAGGCCTATAGAGATGCCTGGGAGGGTTTCTTGATGAGGGACTGTAGTGAGAGGACAAGGGGTTGTGAATGCTCCATTTCTCGCTGTGTTCAAGGCCGGACTGGACATAGCCTTGGGTGACACGGTTTAGTGGGAGGTGTCCCTGCCCATGGCTGGGGGGTTGGAACTGGATGATCTTAAGGTTCTTTCCAACCCAACTATTCTATGATTCTATGATTTTGAGAGCAGGAACCTAACTGAACTCCATGTAACTCCATCAGGTGGTGATTGGAAGAGCACATGATTTCAGAACGTTTTAAGCTTGCTCCAGAAAGTCAGTCCTCCTCCTCCCCTCCTCCAAAGAAAACCCAGGACCAATGGCCTCTTCCAAGCATGCTGCATGCAGAGGGTGAGGGTGACCCTCCCTGGGCAAGGCTGGGGACCTTAGACTTGTTCTCATGTGCTCTTGTCACTCAAATAATGCTGTGTGGGCTGAAGGCTCTGTGTCAAGTTTTTAACTAATTTCTTGGGGGATGAGGCCCATAAATCACTACCTTGGAGGGTTGGGAAGGGTTGGAAAAGTCAGTCTTTACCTTTAAAACTGGCTCATCACCATTCAGCTGGTCCAGCCACCACTTCTTGAGATCTCTGGGAAAAGGAAGACAATGAATCCCATACTGTTCTGCACAGACTGCTGGCCACAGGCAGAGAAAGGTACCCCTGGTTTTATCTATACGGAATTTTGTGGATCAGTCCAACTTTTTAAGTGTTGGGGGCAAAGCTACTTGAAGAGCTTCAATTTGCAAGATTATCTTTCCCAAATTCCAGAAATACTGAAAGCTGAAGGTATGTTTGCAGTATGTTATCAGTTACAGGATTGCTTAGATCCTGATAGGAACAGCCTTATTTTCTGACATGAGAACAAATAAGATCTCCTCTTTGTGTCATCAACAGTTAGTTTCTTTCTGCAAGCAATTTATTGTTCAAATCACTGAAATGTAGCACAGTGTTCATGGCTTTAGAAAATTATGGATTTTTTAATCTCCCTCACTTGATTTTACAAGACTTTCTTTTTTCACTTCTAAACATGCACATACGTTGATTAAATACCAGTACAGGCTGAATGGAAAGACGACTGTGATTCTGTCTCATTCACTTATAAAGTGTGCCTTACCCCACACTTTGTGATTGACTGAGGTGCCCATCATGCATAGTAGGTGCTGCTGTAAATAGTTGTTCCTTGGTAGTTAGAGTGTGTAAGTGTTTGTCTTCAAGACTGAAAAGGCTTCAAGATTGGGAAGTCTGATTAACTTTGAATCCTATTGGTGTAGCACCTAGATGTACACAGGTCTAAGTAACTGGAGCATTGCAGTCTTCAGAGGTTTGATAATGAAATCCAGAGTTCACTTGCATAAAGTGCTTCATTCTCCCATTCATGAACTTACAGATTTTAAAGCTGCAGGATGAAACTTTGCAAGTGCAGGAATTCCGCACCCCTTCTTGTACCTCATTTGAGAGCACCTAATTAAGATGTCACCATGACATTTCAGAAAAGATCCCTAAATAGAAAAACACTGGAACAGTGGAGAGGTCTCAATTTCCTTGGGTATGACTTCAAACTCTGGAGTTAAAGGACACCAGAAAGAGAGCTTAATACCTATAAATCTTGCAGAATGAACTGACCCATGACTCACAAAGTGCCCAAGCCCCTAAGTGTCAGGAGAAAACCCCTTTAAAATACAGTTTGCTGCTATCACTGGAAACTTTAACCCACTGGCTTCACACTCAGAAGGCAAATGACAGGAGAGGATTTACATGTTCCTCTGAACAAAATACGCCAGCGTAGGAAAACTTGACCTGACAGTTTTAGACATGCCTGCCATAAATAACCAATTGATTGGCTGACTTGCAAAGCCATTAGCAGGTGTGAGGTGCCTGCTGAGATTCAGACATTGCATAAAATGCTGGAGGTGCCAGCAAAATGGACACAGCAATTGGCTATGCAGTTGTCTTCCAGCAGACCACTCAGGAGGGCTCATGAAAAATGGAGCAGCTTTCACCTGTCTTGTTTGACACCGTAGCTCTGTAAGCAGATTGTGCATGGGATCCAGTCTGTCATGGGCAAAGGGCTAAAAAAAAGAGATAAAACGACCACCTTGTGCTTTAGTAGTAAATCGTTTTGCAGAGTAAAATATTTCTAGTGAAGTTGGAGATCCTGCCTGGACAGTTGAAGACAAGGAGTCTTTTCTCCTGTAAATCACCACAGGTGCCAAGTGGCACTGGCAGGTCTGAGCTAGAGGGGCTTTCCAGCCCCTGAAAAGTGGCAGCAAGTTACAGGAGAAGGAAATGTAATGACTCAGATCACAGGCTGTCAAGTGAGTGGACCAGAGGTTATGTTTTACTACCTGGGAATGGGTCATTTTTGCCTTTCCTTCCATCCCTTGTCCTCCCAAAGAATGCATGTGATACATCCACCTTTACTCTCACTGCTCCAACCACACTTTCTGGACTTGGGCTTTCTGCATTGTCCCTCCCTGTTGTCAAAGTAAAAGATAAGAGAAGCGGAACTCCCCTGGAGCACTCCCTATGAAGTCTTTCATTTTGGAGAACAGAGACAGTAGGAAGCAGAGTAGACATGATGCTGGTCTATTCCAGACACTCATTTATACCACAGACATATGCAGAGTGCAGTTGAAGAGGAATCTGGGTGTAAATGGCTACATAAATAGCAGTGTAATGATGAACCAGAGCCAGCTCCTCAGGGAGGCTGGAGCTTCAGGCCTTAGCTTTGAACAACCAAAGATGGGCCTTGTTCCAGTATCAAACACAAGATGAGAAGTGATGACCGGCAGATAAAAGACAGGTAGGAAAATGTGAGTATGTGAAATTACATTCAGTCTGATCCCACTCAGAGGCTCAAGTTCTTTCCAGCATACTGCTGCTCCAGGAGACAGTAGGCCAGCTCTCAAGGACATGGTGAGTGTCTCCTGTGTTAGCCAGATTGCCTCCTGTACTGGCTCTTAGAAGAGTGAGAAATGCCTAAGTCCTGGCTCTGCCTCCACTCAAAGCCATTGGCACTTCCAGAACCAGAAGATCCCTCTACTATGTAGGACTTGGTTCCCCTTGACAATTTTTCATTTTATGAGTTAGATTCCAGATTTTATTGTATAGGACCTTGTTATCCCAGCAACATCTTTCAAAGAGGCAAAAACATCTTAATCTCCTCATCCAGCTCTAGTACTTCCATTTTAATGCCACAACAATGTTTTCATGCAGCATTGCCAGAAGACACTGCAGGACACTGAGCACCACTGAAGCAAATACCTCAGCCATGCTCAAGGCTCTGACCCCAGAACTCATGGCATCGCTTTAGTTAACACACTCAGAACACTGAGAGTTGGCATTGCTGGAGACTGGTATTTGCAACTGCTCTTCATGGTGGTTTGGGCTGTGGTCTCTAAAACTGGAAGCTGAAGTAACAGGCACAGGAAAAAAATAAATCATCTAAATATTTCCCACATCTGGAATGTGGGAAGTTGAGGGGTTCCCATGTCACATGGGGTATCTCCGCTATCAGGCAGAGAAGGGAAAAAGAAGGTCAAAGGAGAGGGACTTTGTGTCTGGAAAACACAGAGGAAACTGCTGCCAAATGCTTTGAATTTCTTCTCCCTCTTTTTTGTGTGCGTGTTTTGGGTTTGTTTTTTTTTGTGGAGGGTGTTGTTTTTTGTGTTTATTTGTTTGGTTTTGTTGCTCTTTTTTTAACTGAGATTAGCCTTCAGCAAAGGACTGGGAGCAAGAAGCTGTTGGGATCTTGCTTCTGTTTTGCAGGCAGTAGTTCCTTTGAATTTATGGGCTTTTGTATAAATTAGGGAGATAAAAATGATCATATTTAATAAGAACAGGAGCTCAGCATCTCATTTCTGACAGAGGTCAGTAATAAGTGCTTTGGAAACAAGTACCAGAAAGGGAAGAGCAGTCAATCCACACCCAGTCACCTTCTAGCCCACCATAGTTTAGGATCTTCAGAAGGCAGATGCTGTACCCATGGCAGCTTCTGCAGTCAACAGGCACTGTCTGTGCTGATGAGTAAGTTTAATCCTGTCCTTTGAAAGCTTTAGCCACCACCACGTCACCAGTGAAGTGTCCTGCAGCGCTATGAAGCCTGTTAGAAAAGTAGTTCTTTTTGCTTCCTTTAACCTTGCTGTTGAGCAATTTTTTTAGGCATCATCTAGTCCTGGTTTTATGGGATAAAGTGAGTAACAGCTCCATGTTCACTTCATAACGACTGAGGGCTCAGTCCATGTCCCCTGCTTGCTAGCTTCTTTCCAACAAGTGTCTTTTTGGTTTTGAACTGCCTTTTTTTTTTCTTGAAACCTAACATTACATTTTGTACAAATATTTTGCTACAGGAGGAAAAGTACTTGATTTTGGAAGTGTCATTTTAATACAGACAGCACAAATGTTTATAAATACATACCTGCACACAGACAGGGTGCTTGTCAAAACACATTCAAAGGATACCTAGGTTCTTTCATGTATTACATACTCAGAGTGAAAATAACCAGCTATATTTAAACCAGATCCAAGCCCAGACTAAATTATTTTAAAGGTCAATTAAAGAACAGAAAATCTCACTAGCTAAGAGATAAAAAGCTCCCATTCATCTGCAATTCTACGAGCTTTAACAGAACTAACACACAGAATGAGAAAGCGCAATTAAGTACAATTTCATATAAAAATCACTGACAACTCCAACTTTCTATACCTGCCAAGACCTGAATTGAGATGACTGCATTTGGCCTACAGCAGTTGATGGAAACTCCATCACTCACTGCGCTGATGTAGTTGTTTGGAAACCAGAGGCTCTTGGCAGGGAAAACACATTTCAGCTTCTGTTGAATGACTGCACATATGATGAGCAGAAAATGAGATAGACCCATAGCCTGTGCTCAAATTTGAATTATGTTTTGGCTAGTGTTTAAAGTTCAGGTCTGAGGCCAAGTGAAGGCTAGAATTTAGCCTGCAACGTAAACCTGAAATCACATGGACTCTTCTTCTCAGGTATTGGACTCAGTGGCAGAGACCTGGGATATTTTCTCCCTTGTGATTGCAAATCCGTCATTTTGGCAGGTGCGGCTGTGCTTGCTGAATTCCTGTTCTTTGACCCTACATGAGCCAGTTCTGGAAAACTCTTATTTGACCACAACTGCAAAAGAGAGAGAGAAAGAAAGCCAAGACAAAACCCACAAATCAAATCTGTAGGATGGGTTTGAACCATAGTTCAGTTTTCTACCCCAACAGCCTGCATGATCTCAGCTCAGAGATCCTGGTGCAGCCCCACAACAGCCGCAAACAGCCAAAGGAAGCACTTGCAGAGCTGAGACCCCAATGCAATCACCCAACCTGAGCCAGGCAGGCAATAGCAGTCCAACTGGGAGAGCAATTAATGCAGCGAGCCAAACCCCTGAAGAACCACCAGGATTTGTTCTCTCTGGCTGCTTGGAAAAGCTATTTCCAGAACTTAACTCAACACCTTCCTTCAACCTCAGAACAACTCCTTGGGTAAACATAATCACCTACCAGGTTTGGGCCTTACACAGAAAGAGATCAGTCCACATAGAAATGATATTTAGCACAGGTCACAGCTTAAAATGCCATCAAAAATATCTGTAGGGGCATTCATATTTCAGCTTTGCCAACAGCCCTAAGGTGAGGACACCTCAGTGTGTCCACTCAAGGTGTGGATGTGAGATGTGCACCAGAACATTTGTGCAATAAACAGAAATGACAGCCCAGCTCTGTTTCTTGTGTAGTCTACAATTCCTTGACGTGTCTGACACACTGGGAGCCTGTTTGAAAAGCCGTGATGGAAAACTTGGAAAGCAAATGGAAGTGAAGAAAAGCCTTTGGTGTAATTTTACAGCGTGTGAAAGACTTAAAGCAAGAAACACAACCAGACGCTGCAAGGAAACTACTTTCAATTAGTTCTGCTTTGTGTTATACCTACTGATGAAAAATAAAAACAAATTCATTCTGTCAACAGCTCTATCTATAGCATAATCCTTAAATGAACTCATCCGTCAAACTGGTCTCCTCTGGCAAAACATATTACAGTCCCTGTTTCTCAGCTGTGTGAATCAATCATCTGTTTCCCAAACCCATTGGTCAACATCTTAGGAACCCAATGTATTTTTATTGCACTAAACCAGCCAGTTGCAAGTCACAAGCTTCACTACACTACCTATGCACCAAGTGTTCACCCATCAGCAAACTCTGAGTTTCAGGGGAGCTATTACCCCCACCAAGGTTACATTGTAAATGCACCTGCCCTGGAATGAAAGCAAACCTCTTCCTTCTTCCCCCAGGGGTGTATACAGGATGTGCTGCTCATGCCTGGAAAATGAAAGAGCTCCAAAGCAAAAAACAGATTTTTTTTCTAGGTGCACAGTTTAGAGTGATGTCTGAACTAGAAGACAGAGAGGAATATATGTGCAATTTTAAGACAAAGCTAATGGCTCACGTCGAAGTTGCAGCAGAAGCACCCTACCACACATGACAGACATCGCTGATAGTATTCCATAGCATTTGCGATAGTTCTCAGTGCGGTATGTTCCCCACCCTTGATGCAGGAAAACTTTGAAGAGGAGTCTCTTCCAGGGCTCTGAAGGCTGCTGCAGTCTATGAGCACACTCAAAGAGATCCTGCGAGAGACCTACTTTCATTCCCATGTTATTTATAGGAATATACAGGCACAGCCGTACTCCATTCTGAATGTGCAAAGGGATGTAGGTGTGCAAGTTTCCAAGGGTTTTGGTGCTTAACCTCCCATGCCAGTCTCAGAGGTAGAACTGGTCACACCGAAATGTGCTGTGCTCTGCATGAGACACATCAGAACAGAATAGACAGAGAACACCTTTAGTCACAGTCACCAAAGGCTGAAAGATGCCTGAAAGTCGTCCTTGAAAAACTTTCCCACCAAGACTCAGTCATGCTGTGAACAGACACTTAAGCAGTTGGTGCTTCTGGCTTCACAATATTGGGTGATAGTAAAAAAACCCTAAAACTATTGAAAGCATAATACAGACCTGAGTGTTTCTTGCAGATATATCAGCTTAGACAGGCAAACTGCACAGTGATTTTACCTGAAGCCACCTCATGAAACATTATTACTTAGTTGTTCTTTAATAAAAAGGAAACTTTCATGAAATTTACTGGGAATCCCTCAAAATAATTTATGACACAGTGTAGTGCTAAGGACTTTTGAGCAAAGCAGACATATCAAGGACATCCTGGTCTTACTGTCCCATCGGTGGTACCAGCTACTCTTAGCATTGCAGAAGCAGCAATATCTAACTGATAGTGTACGGTTCAAGATAAACTTCCATTAGCACCCATGGATTTCAGTTATGTGGGTATTTGGGAAAGTTTGCTCCAGGATTTGAAATTTTTAAATGCAATTCTTTACAAAAATACAAACCTTTTAGAAAAATCTGGGTAACATTTGCTCAAGTCCTGGGGTGCAAGCAGAACAACATAGAATTCTTCCCACCAACAAGCAGATCTTGTAGAGCTCTGTCACTGGTGAGCTTGGATCAACACGGAAAGTACAGAGATAAGTACCCCTGAAAACACTGCAGGAGTTGACCAAGTTATGAGGCTTGGAAAAAGGAGAAGGAAGAAAAGAAAAGAGAACCCCCCAGACATTTTATTCACATTTTTAACAACATCAGCACTTATTGAAAGGCTGGGTTACCAGCAGGTTGGAGAAAAGCAAGGTATATCCACAGCACGGCAACCTCTTCCAGGATGAAGACTGATCATGGCCAAACCCAAGAGAACACATGATCCCCTCAGCAGGTACTATGTCTCCACTGCAAGGGAACACTGAAATGACCCGATGGTGCACACAGATACCAATAAATCCCACTGTTATAAAGTGGCAGAGGCAACATGACTCATGACATACCATGTCTGGTGTGGATTTTGACAGCTCAGATATTTCTGCCTAGGGCTGTCAGGCCTGGCCAGTCTCAGCATTGGGCCTGGCAGCTGGAGGAGGAGGAAGAGATGAATTTATCAGAGCTCAAACCAAAGTCAGACTTCCCTGAGGAATAAAACCGCAGCTCCAGGACACACATACAGCAGAGGAATCTTGGAGCAGGCAGGTGCCTGGTCCGCATCCACGCATGGGGACAGATGGGGAAGTCTGTCAGTGAAAGATCTCTGGTACCAATACCCATGGGAGGAATGAAAAGTTGCTGGTGGGGCTGGCCAAAAAACAAAGTAAACAAGGCATGTTTCACTGGAGAGTCAAACAATGTACGTGCGGCAGAGAAAGCCAAGTTTGAAGAATGAGACACCACTGCTCACAGGCAGTGGCTGCCAAGGGCATGGGAAGTCAACTAGTATTCATATTCTCTAAACCCAAAACCCACCATCCCAAGTCCCATGGCATCACCACGGGGAAGCAGCCTCAGCATCTTTCCTCTGTCGTAGAACACACACACTCCTCCTTACAAGCAGCTGAAGGGATGCCCTTAGCTCTGCCCAGGAGCTCGCTCCCCTCTTCACTGAAGGATCTGATGTAGTTTCCTGCCCTACAGGGTGGACTGAGGCCATCTGCCTCTCTTGCCCTCACTTCAAAAGCTCATCTGTAAGTGAAGCTCAAGGACCCGCTTAGGGCATCACCAAACCCAAACCCGTGAGTCAGCCCCATGCCCTGTTTGTAAGCTGGTGTTACACACCAGCATGCTTTTCACAACAGTGCATTGAGCACATCTTCACTGTGCTTTGTGTCCCCAGTTTGCTCTACAATCAAAAGTAAAGCAATTTTACATTTGAAAGACAAACTCTGTCTGCTGGCACCACCTTAGAACCTAAAACTTCTGTATCTGAGCATAAGGCATCGTTAACTCATACCAAAGCAGTGAAACTGGCAATATGGCACAATTCTGCTGCCTGGGACACCGGAGTCATATTTTGGCACAGGTATGGGATCACTTAAATCTGTATTGGTGCCATTAGAGAAAGCGTGAAGCAGATACTTGAATTCTGATGGAGATAAAACCATAATCTGTTCCACTCAAAGAAAGGTGAAAAATACACTAAATGTTTGTAGCATTTTCAGAAAGGAAAAATTCACTATTTAGACAAGGCAGACACAAGAACATCAAATCAGGTCCCTGTTGGTCACTTCCCAAAATCTCTAGGAAGACAGCAGACACCCAGGGACAGATGTGGTTCTGGCTGCAGGCACAGGGCTACTTTGGGCTTTTCCCATTGTGATGCTGCTGGGGGCCAGGGCAATGTTTTTCTACCTTAAAGCAACCTTTCTCTTGCTGAGGGTTTTTTGGCATAACCAAAGCGGAGCGATTCAAATGACAATTCTCAGAAACAGCACAGATAAACAAGAGGGCAGCCTTAAATTGGAACTACATTCCAGGCCAGGAGCTCCAGGGGTGCCTAGGGCACAGCAAACCCAGGCCAAGCCCAGGGCAGGCTTCAGTGTGGGCTGGGGTTGCCCATGAGGGCATCACTGGGCATAAGTAGTGCCCCAAGCATTTTCTCCTGCTCCTCTCACAAAACACCATGAATAGAACTCACCCTGGAAAGCTGAGGGGCCCCGTGCTGCAGACCCCTTGCCCTCACCATCAGGACACTCGTGCTCCCTGTCCCTGCATCCCGCTGTCTCTGAGGAGCTGCTCTGAACACTTGTGCCCTTCACATCCCCAGGATGGCGGTCACCCCTTGGCCCTGCTCTGAGACAAGCTATAAATATTCCTCCCAACCTTCCCTCATCACTCAAGCCCCTGGCACCCAGCAGTGGCCGCAGCCGCTGTGGATCAACAGAGCACCACCTGCTTCCCCCTCCCAGCAGGATGCCCGCAGATGCTCAAAGCCCCGGGGCAATGGAACATCCCGGCAGCTCTTCCCGGGGCACTGCAGATTAGCGGCTCTGTTTTACAGCTGATCCTCTCCCACCCCCTCCAACTTCATTTAACTTACAAGAATTCAAGACAACTTGGCAGGACAGGCAGGATCTATATATAAACCCCAGTGGCCATTTTGTCAAGCAAACCCCAACAAGCAAATGGCCTCTGTACCTGGAATGTGGGTATAGGCAAGTGACAGGTCAGCAAAGCAGCTGCCCTCTTTCCTTGCAGCACAATGGGGATAGCAGAGATGCCATCAGCACTATTTTTTTCCTACTCTGCTGTGCACTGAAAAAATTTATTCCAGGAGCATTATGGAGCAAGGGAGTGAAGATAGATATGCAGGTTCAGCAAATGGCCCCACTCCTTGCATTTCATCCTTTTTTTCCCAGAGTATAGAAGCAAAAGTGTTGTGCTACCCTATTAAACTCTGTGTGTTTGTTCAGCAGCTCCTGATAACCACACTTGCTGCTTTCATCAACCTAGACATTTCTGCAGTTCCAATTAAACCAGAAAAGATGAGTCTTTAAACAGATCAGCCTGGGTGCGAAGTGTCAAAATGTTGGCTGCTGTGGTCCTAAGTTGAAGCTAAGTTTTACTTATCACTATTGGCATCACCTAATGTCAACCACATGGTAAGAGAAGTTAGAAGTAAGGTTTACTTTGCTACAAGACCTCTTGCCTGGGGCCAAGCAGCCTGCAGAGCATCCTGGGCAATGGGCCTATTCCCTGGTGCTCTCACCACCCCAATCCTGAGCCCCATGCATGTCCCCCCCAGACCAAGGCCAGGTGGGATGCAGCTCCCACATCCACCCACTGCATTTTAGCTCAGTAATGCTCAGCGGACACCAAAGCACCTGGAGCTGCTGGGTTGCAGCACCAAGCCCTGTAGCTGCTGTGCCCAACAACACGCTGTCACAGGGGCTGAGGTGGGCAACTGTGCCTGATACCCAGAAAATCACAATGGTAAAATAATTCTTGTGTTAACACTGGTGGAGTTGTGCTCAGGCAAAGCAGCCTGAGAGGTGCCATGCTGGCACTGGGAGTGTGTCCAACCTGCTCAGCCATCCCCTAGGGCTCTTCTAGACCCTCTGGGACAGGCAAGCGTGTTTCTGGCCAGCTCAAAAGGGGTTGAGTGACAGGCTTTGACCTCAGGCTCTCCTCTGGTTTCCTGGAAGGCAAAGGATGAGGTTCCAACAGGACCATCGCAGGCAGTGAGGGCAGACCAGGCAACCATAACAGATAGCTCAGACACAGAAGATGACAGAGCAGAGAGGCTGATGTCCCCACCCCAGCCCTGCAGACTCCCTGCACAGCAGGGATGGTGCAATGTGCTTTTGAAAGTACACTCTGCTCCAGGCTGGAAAAACAGCACAGCTTCAAGAGGGAACCCAACAAATCCTTCCTGTCCCCTTACTCCCTCCCTCCCCTCCACTCTTTCTCCTGCCACAGGGGGACAGCACAACGAGGGAATCCCTTTACCTTGGTGATCTGGCTTCTCTGCCGCTGGAGTAACCTACAGTAGTCTGGCAGCTGCTCCTGGACCAGCCTGGCTGTGTCAGAGCCCAGCCTGAGGAAAAAGAGTCCCTCTTGACGGGGTGGATCCTGAAGATTCAAGCTTCATTGAAAGCCTCTGGCATTTATGCTTCTCACACTTGTGCAGCAGAAGGACAACAGCAGAAAAGGGGACTGACCCTCAGGCACCTATTGCACCCATTCATGCCTTTCAGTATCACTCAAAGTCCCTGAGTTGGCATAGGACAACAAATAGCTTTTAAATTCACCAAATTACCAACAAAACCTCACCTGTTATAAGCAACATCCATCAGATTCTGCTTTTTAGGCCTCTCCACTCAAGCGTGCTCCCTCTGCAGCACAGAAAGGGACACCAGGCCTCAGCTTCCCAAGAGCTCATTTAACATCAAGCTGTAGGCACCAGAGGGACAACAAGGAATTTTAACAGAAGGCAAGTTAAGCACTTTATAAGTCACACCAAAGTTAATTGTTGTGGCCAAGGCTGCTCTGGTATCCTTGTGTGCTAGAAAGATCCCTAAAGCAAACACCTTCAAAGGACCAATCCAACTCTTCCTGAAGACAGGAGAGGCAAACCTTGTATGTCAAAGCTGGGGCTAAAATATGCACTAAACCCTCAGAATCGCCATTCAAGAAACTGGTTCCACAGTTCCCCAGATCCCAGGTGCTGGAGCCTAACGCTGAGCTGTCAAAACACAAATGTACATGGAGTTTCTTTATGCCTGGCAAAACGCTGTGCTTAGCATCGCATTTTTAGAAGACTCCATTTCTCAGCATTAATGTTCATTCAAAGCAAGAAAATTCCACTCAGTCTCTCCTGGGACCCTAAAGCCCTCGTGTTTGTATTCCACCCCTGCAGAGCGAACAACGGGTAGTGGGGAAATGCTCAAGCCAAATATTTCTCCCACTGCAGCATGCTGGAGAATGTGCTGTGACACCTCCGCCCAAAGAGAAAGGCCTTGTTTAGACTAGACATGGCAAACACAAGGCCCCTGCCCTGGTGGAACAGCTTCAGTGGCTGGAAGAAGGTCAAATAGTGACTTTCAGAATTTGGGGAAGGAGGGAAATCTGTCCATGGTTTCCATGTCATTCCAGCCTGAGGCTTTGCAACCCCTGGGGAAATATCATTCCTTGGCTTCTGACCCACCAAATTGAACTGTCAGATTAAGGAATGTCAAGACAGACGTCTCCAACTAACATTTGGGAGCCAGGCCGAGATAATGTCTCTCCACCATCATTCGAGTAATCTCCCCTTGGAAAAACAGCAGACAAACGTTCCCATTGCTCAGATGGGTCCAGAAGAAACAACATGCAAACAGCAGCGGAATCTGTGCCAGCAAATACCGAAAGGAAAACCATACCATTTCGACAAGCATTCTAGAGCTGGCTCTGATGAGCATCAAAAATGACCCTATCCACACAGCTCCCTGCCAGGGAGCATGACAGACCTCATGGGGCACACCTCATTGTGCAATGCTGTCCTCTGAGACACATTCTCCCTAATCCCACCTGGTGATCATGTTGTGCAAGAGGCCTGATTGCCCTTGACGGTATCATTGCTTGTGTAACAGCTGAGGCTGCTCTTGCTCATCTCTACCTTGAACCCTTTCTGACCCTTGGGAAAGGATGTGCTGCAGTCAGTCACCAACCCCAGACTGCCATGGGAATGACTCCCTTTGCCCTTCACCAGCCCCAGTGCCCACCAGATCCTAAGCAGCCCGCTTTCCTGTGACAGAGTCTGTAGATAACTACCAACTGATATAACTGAAAGGGCTTTTAGCTCTTCACCTTTTCTTACTACTGGGCCTGGTGAGTCACAGTCTGCAAGCTGGACCTTGCCGTGCTGCGTAGCTCCTAGAAGAGCACACATCCAGGAGCAATAAAAGGACCAATGTTCTGAAGATGCAGTAGTGCCTGGGGCATAGATTTCACATATCACCTTCAAGACAAATGTGCCTGGTGACCCAGTACTCAGTCACATAGGCAACAACAAAAGGGCAGTGCAGGCTGTAACTCCCCTCTGGAGCCTGGGCAGTGGGAAGGACTATGGAAGTGCTGAGTCTCAGATGCTTTCTAGCAACCTTAGCTCTTGCTCTTTGAGCAAACTCACCTCCAGACATACCTTCCATCTACATCTCTGACCCACCACATGTGACTTTGCCTATAGCTTTCTGCACCCCTCAACTCCAAAGCCCTGAAGAACTTGGTCAGCACCCAGACAGTGAGCAGTAATGGAAATTCCTCTGCCTCCCTGCCCAAAGCTCAGGGTGAGGAGCCCTCCTATGACCATATAACGACTGGCAATTAAAACAGAAGGTCAATGCTATTTCACAAGTTTACCCCAATGTCATGCACACATGGGTTAACAGGCAGCCCCCTTGGCACAGCTTCTGCCCAGACTCTGCATCTGGTACCCACCAACAAGATGACTCTGTTTCACTGCTCAGGCTTTTCAAAGCTTAGGTCTGAAGGATCAAATAGCAATTTGTGTATTTGGAGAAAGAAGTGAGCAATTCAAAGCATGCATTGTTTCTCTCTTTAACAGGCATGGAAGTTGTTCATCAAACTCCCAAAGCAAAAATCTGAGCACACATCTCATGAACTATTCCCCATGCCAGACCTGTAAGGAGCCATAAAATAAAAAGGCTACTTAAACCCTTCCTACAGAAGATTCACAGCCATGAGCTGTGAACCCAGTTGGGGAAATGCTACACTAAAGCCCTGCTTCTGGTGTGACGTACAAAATGAAACAGCCTGGAGGAGGTAAAAATAAAGCCTGAGATTTTCATGGCCCTCAGCTCCAGCCCTATGGATTCTGTGCTGTCTTAACCACATCCCAAATCTTTTCTCCATCCTTGTGTATAAATCCCATTATCATGTGGACCTACCTGGGAGGGTGGAGAGACCAGGATCCCAGGAACGCTGTCCCGCTCCAGTCAATGGAGCGGCAAGATCAGGCTCCTGAAGGCAACAGCCCATAACAACACCCTCAGCTTCCAGGGTTCATTATCCCTCCTCTGGCCAGATCCTTGATTTGCTACATAGTTCATGGAGCAGTAACTTCCATCCTTTGTCTCCAGAAAAGTAATTCTGCAACCCAGGCTGCTCAGCCACCCTGCCAAACACCCCTGCTCGTCCTCCGTACCTAGCGCTCTCATTGCATCATGCCAAAGAACTGAAATGTAAGTCAGATGGTGAAGGCATTAATGGCAGCGCTGTAAAAGCTCAACAATGCAAACCTTCCCAAAATGAACTGTCTTGACCTTCTCTGGGCTGACAATAAAAGTGTGACATCATGTGCAAACGAGCTTTAAATTTAATCCAGGTGTACAGAGCTGCCTGGCTGCTGTAGAAACCACCACCACGCAAGCAGCAAGGCTGACGGAAAGGGAAATGCCAAGCACAGGCAGGACCCACTCAGCAACAAGACCAGGTACAAGAAGCTGGTGCAGCATAAGATCAAATTCTGCATCGCACTTGGGGTTTGTGCTGTTTGATGCCAGCTCTAGTTGGGACAAACATTCTTAAGTGAACACAAATTTGCTGATACTTCTTTCCATGTGGGTGAGCATTCAGACAGCTCTGGAATTGAGCCAGCAGCACAGTAATGAGGGGTTTGGGTTTTTTTCCATTTTTTGCTTCTCTTCAGGACTTTCCCAGTCCTTTTAAAGCGCTTGGAGACACACTCACATATATTAGAAAGCACCATGATTTATAGCCAGAAAGCAGGTCCCTGCCCCAGAGCCCTCCCAGGGCAGCCATTACCCCGCTTGCTACTTCTGCATACCAAAGCCGTCTGCTTTCCCTGCTGACCCTCACCTGGCTGCATGAGGCTGCCCTTCCCAAAGGATTTCCAGGAGCTTTTCACCCTGCTTGATGTGCCAGGCCAGCCAGGCACCCACCTCAAAGCAGCACTGTCCTGAGGCCACACGTGGCACAGCCACAGCCTCCCATATCCCTTCTGCTGCCTCTTGCTTCATAGGCAGGAGCAGAACAGCACAGGACAGGCAGGTTTGCTGTCGATGAAGACAACACCTGAAAGGACATCAAGTGCAGTTCTCAATGGACAAGTTAGTTTCTGCATCCTTTTTTGAAGAGCAGGCCTCATTGTACAGTTGAGCACTGAAAGTAGACAGGTCTGAGACAAGCAATTTGTAACGGCTCCCCAGTCCACATCTCACATCCGTTTAAAGCTGGGTTCTGCAAGAACAGAGCAGGGGTCACACAACCACACTGACTCATGTAAGTGCACAACTGTTCTACTGTCACCGAACTAGGCATGACTTTCAGGAATTACACCCTTCGCTGTCAACGCCATGCTACAGCCCAAGCGGGGCTAGCAGCATGACCGCCCCATGTCCAGAACCAGCTGCAGAGTCAGCAGTCCTGTTTCTTTCACTGAACAGGCACGTTACGCACAAAGCAAAGGTGACAATTCAGTGAGTTACACAAGTACTGGTCTTTATTTTCTAGGGTTTTTGGATCATGCGCTGGCTGCTCCACAGCAAATCTGAAGGAGGGAGAACTTGAAAGAAGACATCTGCTGTACAACACATGGGTTTGACATGAGTTAAGCAATTTCTACATACATTGAGCTATTAATTTAATAATTCCAATTCCACATGAAGTGTGGTTGGATGACCACTACTGAAACAAAAATTCCAAAATCACCACCACAAACTGTAGAAATCAGGCAGCACCTTTGAAATACTCAAAATCTCTCCCACTGGCAGGCATTAGGAAGTAGCAGTAAACATATCCAGAAGCTTCTCAGTGTGCAGAGCAACTGCAACTAACACTTCCAACATGTAAGTCAAGTGCAAACCAACAATTTCAGGTAATGTGTTAAATGAGATTTAATCAGGAAAGGAGGTGTACAACAAGCAATGATATTTCTATCCAGAACAGCCAGACTTCTGCCTTCACTAACGTATCAGGTGCAATGCTGAATGTGCATCAGCTGATGCTAGCAAAAATGTTCCATACTTGTCACAAATAATCCTCAAAATTAATGTTAGGAATTTATTTTATATGAGACTTGCCACATTGGGTCAAGTAAAATACCCACCTAGGTCCATAACCCTGCTTCACTCCTGTCCAAAGGAGATGCCTGTGGAGCCACAGAACACACACATAGATTGACAGTTCCCATGTGACCACCACAGACTAAAGCTGCAGGAGCATGGACTACCAGATCCATACCAAAATGATACTTTGTGTAATACAAGAAAGACAGTAATAAAGTTGAATCCCATATTCTCTCTCATGCAAACAACGCACTTGTGAGCTGGGCTGCTCAAGGATTTAACATTTGCCCCAGAAGCTCAGATAGACCCCACTGCATCACCACGGTTTCATCTCATTAAGATTGCAAAGGTTGGAAATACAGAAGCTTGAGTATATTACATGATATATACAATTTAATAACTCCAAATCAACAGTCTTCTCATGTTACAAAAGTTAAGCTATCTCCATGTTTCAAATAGACAAATTCTTACAAAAAATAGCCAACTTGGGCACACTGAAAAGGTCTGCCCATGGCCAGCATTGGCCTTCAGTCCTGAGCTGTAGTGGCACCAGGTGCAAGCTAAGCCTGTAGGCCACGGATGAGGTGGTGCAGATCCACACCCTCACACCCAGGCTGCACTCTCAAGTGATAACTTGAACTGTCCCTGCCTACTGTCATTAACTGGCGTCAATAAAAACTGAAGGGGAAGGTGAAAGGAGGGACAGAGATGATGGGACAGTTTCACAGTGTCTCAATTTTCATTATACAGGAGCACACATGAGAATTTTAAACATACTTACTGTCATTAAAAGCAGTATATTAAGATACAAACTGTTTAGAAACATGGAAATAAAACATGAGCATCTGCCACAAAACAAAGAGGTGCAGAGGGCTTTTGTTTTGCAGTACTTGTTCCTACAATGCTGTTTACAAAAGCCACTCTCCAACACCCAGCTTACCACGGTCCATCTGAGATTTGACCAGCTTCAATAGACCATGAATGGAATAGGAGAAAGAGAGAAAACAAACCAGAGGCAACCAATTCATTTCCCATCATTGTTGCTTTTGGTCCGCTGGGGAAAGGCAACCTTCTTTCCCAATGAGTTCAGAATAAACAGTGGGCCCCTTCATCCATTCCTGTCAAGTCTTCAGCAAAGAAGGTCAGAAAATGCTAACTACAGGTAACAAAACAGAACCACTGAAATTTATAAACTTGGAAATTCAGAAGGGAAAGAAAAAACAACCCTGTACAGACGCATAAATAAAAATCTGTTTATCAGCATTTGAAAGCACAGAATTCCACACTGGAAGCTTGTTTTGCTCAAAAAAAAAATGCACGCAAGTGTACAACTGTAGCGAAACCCTTATGCAGGCACAACAGAACAATCTCCTGTGGGGGATGAGAAGGATAAACCCAAAGTCCATCCTCTGCTTTTTCACTGTGTAAAGCACTTACACCTTTTTTTAAGTTTGGAAAGAGTTGTTCTTTCTCTTTCTGGTTCTCTCTCTCCATATTTTAAGTCACATATCATAGAAATTTAAAAGTAGCCATATTTCTAACTCTTTTTCAGTTACATTCTGTAACCCCTGTGCTGCTATCCTTCCTGCTTCACAGCCAAAACATAATAATAGAGCTCCAGTAGAGGTGTGAATTGTTTACATTCATTCTCACCAAGTATTAACTTCACACACAGGTATTCATCATTCCAAAGTCTATCTACTAGGACAATTAGGTAATAGCCAGGTTAGTTATGATAATACTCAGGGATTAAGAACAATAATGCCATGATTTCCATAGCATTGCAGGAATCAACTGTAAAATTAACACTATTTTACATATTTTCTCAGTCACATTTTTTAAGACAATGCACACAAAGCCAACCGCTTGTGTACAAACACAGCATCACAGCGCACACACTGAGCATCACAGCGCACAGCAAGATTTACCTTTTTCAAGGGAAGGAAAAAGAAAAAACTTAGGAAAGCTTTGCCAACGTTCTGTACCTTCACACAAGTATTGCTGGTTGGAATGCGAAATAAAGTGACTGCAGTGATGTCCCACAAGTCTTATTCACTCAACAGTATGCTACAAGAGCATATATTAAACGAGAAATAACTTCCAAGAAATTTCTTATAAATATTCCTCCTAAATTCTACTGTCTGGAAAGAAAACAGAACAAAACCCAGAACACCCTGTAGTTCATTCACATGAATGTAGGGTCTCCAGGTTTCTTAAAATGTTTTGGTTTAGTCAGACAGAAAATCACTTCCTGAGGTACAGCTGTCATCATTTTCTCAAGGTGCATTTTTATAAGGTATATATTTAGCTTTTTGCACTACTGCCAAGAGATACCAAGTGACCAAATCCCTATAGCGTAACGAAACCTGTGAAACACAGCTATTAGAGGGTAGCCGCAAGCAGGAAGACAGCTACATCTGGTTATCAAGAGTTAAACAACCTGGGAGAACTGCAAGAGTATAGGCAAGATGGGGAGGGAGCCTCAACCATTAATACTTCTGCAATGCTGAGAAAGTCTGCTCAATACTTTTATTAAAGGAGGCAAGAGACTCTCCAGTTAGAGGCACCCCTTATGTGCACATACACACTTCAACCTGCTGAAGCAAAACTGCTGGACAAAGCATGATACTTTGTGCTACATAATGGCTGCTGCTGCTGCAAAAGATAATCCCAGTCCTTGCACCCTCATTTTTCTTGTCCCCTGAGTGAGCTCACTTTGTCATTTTTTTGGCAAGTAACGTGTCACATCTTGTAGTCATGTTGTTTTCTGCAAGTAAAACATGCTTGCAGAAGACACTGCCAGTGCCACAGAAATAGCTGTAAACTTTTGGCCAAGATTGGACATGCTGTTTCTGCTACTGACAAACTATTAGATGGCGCATCTTGTGTCCTGGAATCTCTGCTAGATAAAAGTAACTGCAGCCTTTTCCAGGGATTTTTTTGTTTGGGATCCTACCAAAACATCTGTTAGTTCCCCAGCCTCACCACCCATCAAAATGTCTATTTCTATATTAAACTCCTGTGTAGAATATTCCTCAAGCAAAAATGATTCCTGAAGCCATACCAAGCTGCACCACCTGGGTGCCTTCAGGCCATCTATCAAAACCAAGATGTATTTTATAGATCCCTAGAGAACGGAGTGACCTGCTGGCATGAGAAATTCTAGTCTGTTCCTCCCTATTAGTCAACTGAAGATCAAGCACATTCAATTGTAGTTGGGTTAAAGCTGGTACATCAGACAGCATTTTCCAAATCCAATGTTAATTGATTAAAGAGGTTAATAGCACAGAATCACCGGTAAGAAGCTAGAATGCCTAGATCTGGGGCATCTCCCCTCTCTCAGCTGATAATACGTACGTCAATATTAACAGAACTGTCTCAGCAGAACTTTCTAGCAATTGTCAACTAATTTGCTAACTCTGTACCTTACGGGCAGAAAAACTTATTTAAATGTCATTTACTAGCTACTTTCATACCGCATAGATGTATTACTTCACTATGATTCACTTGTGTCTTATTCCACTTCTCAGATGTGAAAGCGCTAAGATAAATTGAAAGAATGATTGCATCTGGAAATACAGAAGATCTTTCCCACTCTCTCAATCTCACCATTTGAGGCTGATTTCTAAATTTACACACACCCTTTCTGTGGAGGCTTAGCTTCTTCCTTAGCGTATAAAGTCTCTTGAGACTGGGTTATTTTAAAGACATCAGACACCATCTGACAGAAACAAATTTTAAAAACCATACCACTCTATCAGCTACTGCTTTACTGCTTTTCCATTAATATGAGGAACTTCCACGGTGGGTCTTCAATACCATGTTTGACAGAACCTGGCTGGGTGTTCAACATAGCATTCACATTTCATTTATGCAAGGAAAATAATTATAAAAGAATACATAGAAGTTTGTAGAGATCCAATGTAAAATTAGGGTTCCATAAATGTAAGATTTTCTTTGTCTTCAACAGAAGCAGAATTTCACATTTCAAACCCAAACCTTCTGACATACAACAGTACATAAAATATAGAAACACTATTTCAAATATGAAACACTTGTAAAAATAGGAATAAGAAAAACAAAAGAAGTCTTTCACTGAGAGAAATACTGAGGTGCATTGAATAATATCCAAAAATAGATATTAGTTGAAAAATGTCTACTATTAACAGCAAAATAGAAATGCTTCCCAATGTTACTAAAAGTTGCTATGCTAGATGAGCAAAGCCTTCTATTTTAAAAATTACTTCAGTATGATTCTAGTACATGGAAGTAAAAAAAACTGTGTTTCAAAAAACAATTACAAATATTACCATGATGTGTCCATTAAATTGGGCTAAGGCAGCTGGTTTCTGGATCCATGTTAGGATAAATTAGGGTAAACATCTGAAATCAGGAAGTTCTTAATATGAACTGGCTGAAATTTTGGAAATTATTCAAGCAATAGAAATCTTCCACTGTCTAGGACAATGTGTATATTATCCTAAATGCACATATAAAGATACGCGCATCATGAGGGACTGTAGTGAGAGGACAAGGGGCAACAGGTTCAAACTTAAACAGGGGAAGTTTAGATTGAATATAAGGAAGAAATTCTTTACTGTAAGGGTGGTGAGGCACTGG
>JASSUY010024501.1:0-11609 GCA_032466535.1 Forpus xanthops
TGAAGGGGGCCTATAGGGATGCTGGGGAGGGACTCTTCATTAAGGACTGCAGTGATAGGACAAGGGGTAATGAGTTAAAACCCATTAAAACAACAGGGGAAGTTCTGATTGGATATAAGGAGAAAGTTCATTACTGTTAAGGTAATGCGGCACTGGGTTGCCCAAGGAAGTTGTGAATGCTCCATCCCTGGTAGTGTTCAAGGCCCGGATGGAGAGAGCCTTGGGTGGCATGGTTTAGTGTAAGGTATCCCTGCTCATGCCAGGCAAGTTGGAACTTGATTTTAAGGGCCTTTCCAACCTTAACTATTCTATATTCTATGCTATGTCTAAAAATGTAGCATTTAAAATTCTGCTGGAGTTCAACAGATCAGCTAACTACTAACAAAAAACGTATTGTTAACTGTCAGGCACTGGGAAAGCTTTGCAACTACAGATTAGGACCTATTTTTTACCTGTCAACTAGTTATTTTGACCATTATAAAATTAAAGCAGCAGTTGATTATTTTCTCAAGTCAGGAACATGGGGCAACGCTGTATTGTAATATGTATATTTATTCTGACACACAAAAGAGAACAACACGGAGTGAAACGTGGTAAGCAAGCAACACAAAGATAATCTGCCTATCTTACTAAATAATCTATTTACCCTCTGGTAATATACAGAGATCATTTTTAGTCTACGTACATTTTTCCTTCAATGTCATAAACAATAGCTGCCAGTCGCTTCCTGTTTGCTCAGTAGTAAATGAAGCATAAGCCAAATAAGTTTGTTATCTATAGGCTTTGAAATTTATTATAAACAGGATAGTTTGAGTCCCAGGTTACTATTATTTCAAATAGGAAATATCCTCTGGGCACAAACAGATTTCAGCTTTGTTAAGGAAAATCCTATGCACATGCAGTCTAACGTGTCTTTCTTAATAATCTGTATAGTTCCTGATAAATTCAGAATGCTAAATAGTACGTTAATAATAATCTTTTAATAAAGTACTACCCTCTCAACTAAGTAAATGTCTACGTTTTCACACCTCTTTATCTGCTTACCTTTTATATCTCATGGGTGCTTTTAAAGCTTCTCCAATATTGTTTTGTATATATATATATATATAGTCAAGAGCATACTTCATGCGAAACCACAAACAGAAGAGATGACTCAATTCACCAAACAAATCCCAAACAGAAAAATCTCTTTATTAAGCTAATATCTTTAATATCTTATGCCTCCTAGCACATAAATACAGTAGCTAAATGTATTTATTATATCAATAAATGTATTTAATATATAAATTTTACATATAAATAAAATAAACATACCCCTTTTACTCCTTTTAAATCTCCCTTCAGCAAACTGTCCAATGGAAAAGTGATGATGTTGTTCATATTCTGAATCTGAACAAGAAAATTACATCAAACACTGAACATAAGAAAACAAACTGTCTTAATTAGCACAAAGTTTCACAATAAAATCTTATGTATTATTTTTCTAACCCTGCTTTATGAAGATGTTTATCTGTACAACCACTAATCAAAGAGGGAGGCAACACAAGTTAATTAAACTTTCTCTGGAAACACTATAGACCAAGTCAGCAGGAAACCTGCAAAGTTACTGCTGTTGATAAATATCTCATCCAATAGTGACTTCAAAGGAAGACCACGGATTTTTACACTCCCCAATTACACTGCTTAAATTATATAAAAACTATCATACAGTTTGTCAGCACTTACATATTTTAACTTACTAAATATATTTTAATATTTTATATTAATCTTGTTTATTTTCCTAGTATCTTCAGACCTATTCCAAAAAACATATCTGCTACTCTCAACAAACAGCATCTTACTCTGGCAGAAGTTACAAAGAATGCTGGCCTATTAAAAAAGCTACTATTGAAATATCTTCCATGTAATTTTAATAAAGTCATCAGCCTATTAACCTCATACTGTTGCTGAAATAACAATTTTACAAGCTCTTGAGTATGCAAGTGATTGAGGAGTAAACAAGTAATTCAAGAAGAAAAAAAGCAATCTTAAATGAAGACAAGAGAAAAATACTCATGGTTTTAGGTAAGTAACTACAGCAATATTTTTGTGAGAAAAAAGACTGGAGAAAGACTGTATTAATAAAAAAGTAAGCAGAAAAAGAAAGGCTTCCTGTCCAATCCTTTATGACTCAGGAAAAATTACCCACATCTTGAACATGATGTCTAGGCAGAGAGTTTTAACTATAACAACTCAAAAGGATTGCACTGAAGAGTAAAATATTTTAGAAATACCTGATCGGAAAAAAAATCAGAGCAACTTCTGCTTTGGATGGATTTATGTATTTTTAGCTGGTTTTGTTCACTGTTCTCTTAAAACGTGATGTTTTTTCAAGAAGCATTGGAATATGCATATGGAGATGGATTTCAAACGTTCAAAATAAAGAACTTTGCATCATGCAGCAATAAATCCTTCTGTTTCTTCAAGAACTATGTCAGGAATATCAAATTCCCTTTTAGTGTAGTCCATCCAGAGAAGAAATGACACTAACAGGAGCTTCAAGAAAAAACATTTCCAACTGTGATCCTTCAGTCTTACCCAGAATGGAAAAATACAAAGCATTACCACCCTACAGTTACATGGTGGCCTTACGAGACCTGACTTAGGAGTCCCATCCCCAGTTGTACTCAACAGCTGGTATGAAAACGAAGTCCCAAAATCCCTACTTCTCCTCCTCAAAGACACAATTTTCTGTATTTGTTTGAAATTTCAACCAACAAAGAGAAAAGGAACATACATGTTTTGAAAGGTTAAACAGATTGCCTCTGCATGGGAGGCTGAAGAAATACAGAATATCTGGTCTTTTAAACTCTTACCACAAATCACATTTCTCCTCCTCTACCTTACATTCCCCCTCTCAAAGCAGCTGCACAACTCAATCACAGAAATCCCTTTAGAATCAACAAGTTCATTTCAATTCTGTGTGGGTTTTGTCTTTTTTTTTTTTTTTTAATAAAAAAAAAAATCTTATGAAAACCAAATGAGCAATATCTACACATGAATAGCTGGCAGAGCTGGAAGTCACCCACCTCCCAGGTTCTCAGCCATACTACATCATCTTCATTAGCAACATAACCATGGTCATAATTAATAAAATTTGATGTTGTAGACATAGGAGACATGTGAAAAAGGTTTAAATCACACAAAACATTGATAAAAACCCTAAAAACTTCTAGAAGATGACAGATGGAGCATGTATACCTATTGACACACATATCCAGAACGGCTACACAGATGGAGGAGCAGAAGAGGTCTTGTCTAAGATATAATCCTATGCGAAGTTTTCTACTTTGTTATTCTATTTTATGATGTAGCCAAATGTCTAACCTAGAGATCAACACTTTCATCGCCTCCCTTTAGTTATTCTTCAAATCCAGATAAACAGGCACAACACAATAAAGCATTTTGCAACAGCACACTCAAGATAACTATTTTTTCTGTAAGTCAGAAAAAAATGTCAGACCCTGAAGTGTTATCTGAGACACATTCATATAAACATCAATCAGCCTCCAAAAGAGTCCTGGATGTTTCCTGGAATTTCTAGTCTTGGGGCATGAAATCCAAGCAACTTGAAAAAGAGAATATGAAAAAAAGCCTCCAACATTCTTTTTCAAAAAAGTTTGGAGAATGTTTGCCTGTTCAAATTAATTCCTTCTTTGTCCTATCACCTGCGTCTTAGCATCAGTCTATTCTATTCCCAATGTCCTATTTTATTTGCAACAAATGTTAACATCCATAATGCATGAATTTGTCATTATTAACCTAGTTAGATGAATCAGACTTGCTTGTATTTATAAAGCAGCAAGAAATTTAACAGAACTTTTGCATGCTTTTCCCCTCTTTCAAAAGCTCAAGCTGAACTACCTAAAAATATAGACCCAGTTTTTTGCACGAAGAGAAACATTAATATGCTGCAGCTCCTTCTCTGTGTGCATACAGGGGGCTAAAAGGTATTCAACTGCCCCTACGTTTTGGCTATTTTATATTTTAAAGTATTCTTTAAGAAGAAACATGAACAAAGGTGCAGGAAAGCTTCACCAAAACTCAAGTCCCGTCTCTGAGGAACACCAGAAAGTTCTATGTGTTAAAAAAACCACAGTAGTTAAAAAAATAAATAAATAGTTGACCTGGTTTCCACTCCAACACTGCTCTTTGGCAGACTCGCAGTTTTCCTTTGACAGCTTCCAACAAGATGACAGAGACAGGATAATGAATTAAAACTTCCTAAGCTAGAGGAAGAGAAGAAGAAATTGCAGGAGGGGGAAGATAAAAATAAACAAATATGCAGCTGCCAGAAGCAACGGTAGAGGCAACAGGCAAGCCAACATTTGCAAAGGGGAAAGAAGATTTTCAACCAGTTGAAGAGCCTATGGCTAAACACTGAAGCTGGTATTTGCCAGCCCCTCCAAATTATTTTGATGAGTTTTTTCCAAAACAGGCTACAGTACTTCAGGGATTTTCCAAATCAAGGGAGGAAAAAAACAAAACAAAACAAAACAAAAAACCCAACAACCACCACACCAAAAACAACACAAAACACCAGAAATTTTCACTGCTTTAATAGTTAAATAATTTTCTTAACACACAGATAAACAGAGCAGACCTTCAACCATTTCCAATTTAAACTAAAACCCAGGCAGTCAAAACAGGACTCCTATTGCAATGACCGAATTCAAGATGCAGTACACGTTCTTGGCCATGGGCTCCTCAACCACCAATGAGCTCAGGTGTGCACAAGCAATGGCAGTACTGTCAGCTGATGAATCACTGTTTAAGTTATTTTATTTTTTTAATGGCAAGTACTACTGGATTTAATACTTTCCAAAGTCATGAGCTTTAGTAAGACAAGGCCAAGCAACACAGCATGAAGCCAGTAGAAATCAGGATGTTTTCTACAGATAAGAGATTTTTAAAGGTATTTTAAAAAACTCTCCTCTTTATGCTTTTAAAGCAAAGGAAGAAAGAGATTTGAGGTTATTCCAGCCCATCTTCCCTGCCAGTGGAGTATTCCCAGCTGCACACTTTCTAACCCAGGTTAAAACACTTAAGTGGTAAACTTCCATCTCTTTCTCTGGGATGCTTCATCTAGTATTTTCAGAATGAGATCCCACTTACATGCAATATTATTTTGCTTTCTACAATCATGTTTACCTACAAAGCAAACTACATATTTCCATTTCTTCTAAGTTTTCTTCATAAATCAACCTATTCAAGCCCTGATAATTTTTTTGTTATTGTCCTCTGAATTTCTTCCAGTTGGATCAATATCTTTTTGGCAAAGAAGTAAAGATGAGAGTGCCAGGTGGAGCTGAACCCATGCCACTAAGGAGGAATTATTACATCTTGGTTTATATCTTCACAAGTGTAAACCAAACAGTATTAATTTTTAAATCTTGCCATTAAGCCAATTTTTCCTCGAGTGTACCAGTGAAAAGCAGAAACACATCTCACATCACTGATGTTCACATATATTCAAATATGTGTATCTGTAGCTTTTATAACGTACTTAGCTAAGATGAATCCTCTTAAGCAAAATATGCTTGTGAAGGTTCAGGCCCAAACTTTTTTTTAAAAAACTTAGTCTCAACCATTACCCTGGAAACAGAATACTTCTGGGCATAAATTTCTTAAGTTCATCATATGATGCAGAAAAGAGGCTCCCTTCAGTCTTGCTATTTGTTACCTTTTACTTTAAAGCAAATCTCCTTCTTTCTTACATTTCAAAAAAATGAAGCAAAGCAGAAGCATATGGTCGGAAAAACATTATCACTGTTCTCCCACTCCCCCCGGCTAAAAATCCAAGCATTATTAATAGAAAAACTTCTCACAGGGAATCTCCCAACTACTTTCCACAGAGAGAAAATATCAGATTCCAATCCTTTCAATCCAGTATGTTTCATTAACTTTAAATTTAAATAAATGAAAAGAAAGGACAAGAGCATGTAGAAGAACAAGAAATACAGAAAACAGAAATTGCTAGTTCATCTTCACACATCAAATCCCTTTTCAAGTAGTGCTGATAAAGATGAAAGGCAATACAGATTTTCTTTCTCAGGATAGCAATCTAAAAACCAGATTTAAGGAAAAAATATTTAAAGTGCAAACATACTGCAGTGAGCCTTCCCTTGTCCTAATATTTTTTTGTATTAAGATTCATGTCTTTATCACTTGGCACTAAATTTATTAGGAAGATGGAGTAATTAATGCTATATGCAAGTGTCATACAGACCTAACCTACCCAGGAACTGTGAATGCTACTGTTCTGTCAGGAATTAGCAGAGTTTGCCATCAAGAAGCAATACTGTACATGCCATAAAAAGCACCATTTTACCTCTGAAAATGCCTCTAATATTTTCTGACAGTTTACTACCAAAACCGACTCATTGCTCAAGAACAAAAAAAAAAAAAAAAAGGCAAAACAAAAAACCCCAAACATTCCTAATCCAGAAGTTTAAGAAAAATTTTATATTTGAGCTACCAAAGAGGAAAGCAAAAGTGCACAGTATATTATAAACTTATCCAAAAAATGTGTAAGAAAGGCTAAAATGAGTAGTTACAAGGACCTGATATACAGTAAATGTCTGTTTTTTTCTTAAAGATGTGTTTAATAAACAATTTCAAATACGAAGAACCAAAGCTCTTCAGTTCATTTTATGCACTATTTAAAAGTGCACACATGAAAGAAACATAATGAAGCACATAAAAGAAAACCAGACCTGAACTTTAACTAGAATAGTTTACAGTTGAATAACTGTATTCCAAAAAAATAAAAATTAATCAAAACCTAATAAAAAAACCCCTTCAGCTGTTAAGGAAATAACTTAAATCACTGATGCCTTGGTAAGTCCACAAAAAGTCTTTCGGAAAAGCATTAAAACTATTAGAGAAAGCAAGAACCCAGCCTTCCTGCTAACGTAGAACAACTTTATAATGGCCTTTCTTTCCTTACTAAAGATAAGCTTAAGGAAAATCTTTCTGCAAAGGCACTAGAGCCGCAGCTCTAAATGTCACACATGCCAAGAGCTGACAGCACACATCAGCTTCTAGAAACAAAACCAAAATACATAACAAGGCAAAACTTGACAGTAGCCCTAAAGCTTTGCCAGTGTTAATAGCTTCATCATCTGCTCCAGTCTGAACATGTCTTCTCACTTGCTTACACATTCCCAACTCATTTCAGCTGAGATCCTCAGTGGAAGTTTAGCACCCTATGAAACTCAAGGGAGAGTTCCATCTAAAAGGAGTACCTTCCAGATTTACTTATTTCATTTTTTAAACATCAGAAGGCTGTATGGCCCTGGCTACATTTTTGATGAAACTCCTTGCAACCAAAATACATTGTGTGCTACAACGAAACACAAGAGGAGAGGGCTGTTTTTACTGCTAACAGGCATCATCAGAGTTGGATACTTCACCACACGGCACAAATATATAGGGTTTATTTCATATATGGCTAATCATAAAAAAAAATACAGCATCCCAAATTATTTCCAACTACTGTACATTACTCTTATAACCTCTTAGAAAACTAGACCTCCATCAGTGAACTTACAGACAGATTTTCAAAGTGACCAGTTACCATCACTTTACTGGTATTGACTTCTAATAGGCAAAGTTACATGAAGCTATAATTTTGTTTATAATTCTTTTTTAATTCTAGAATTCTTGTTTGTAAATATGGTCTTTCCAAGCAATAATGAAGTTCACATCTTTTATTTATATGTATTTCTTTCTGGAGGAAACTTAGACACCAAAATCAAGCACTATTAAGGTTCTTCTATTTCTTCGGCTTTCCTTTGCTAGTCAAGAGAAAACAAAAAACTTCAAACCTTAACAATATGAAGTACATTAAGAAAAAGCAGAATATTAAAGGTGCCTGTACTACTGCAGTGCAAAAACAGAATCTAAATAAACTACATACATATCCATGAAAAAGTATTATTCACTTCAAAACCAGAGATAGAATAACAACTGAAAAGAACTAAAGACTTAGCTACTATTTCATGACATGTCCTCTTATACATACAAACTGAAGCAAAAAATTCACAGTTGCTAGTTGAAAAGCAGTACTCAGCAGAGAACAGTCAGAATGTACCTTGGAGAAGACACACAAAATGCTTATGTGGATAAGAAAAAGTAATAAAAACACTCATTCCACTTCCTATAGATAATTATTTTGTTTTTATTCTTCCACAAGCTGGAAAGGAAAAAGTTACTCTTGTCATAAACATTTTTGAAAGATAATAATTAGTGGGTTTTAGGAGAACAAATAGCTAAGATTTTTGGTAAGAACAGCAGCATTTTGTAGCTTTTAAAAGTCTTCTTGAAATATAATACATTAAAAGATTTTTCTAGGGAGAGGATGCAGCTTTTAGTACACTGTTTTTTAAAACCACCTCAACATCACATCTCCCAGCTCCATTTGCCTAATGAAGTCGCCATATTGTAATTAATATATGACAGAAAAGGGGTTTTAGTCAACAGAAGGTATCAATTAGACGACCCACTCTATTTTCCCTTCCAGATGAGTAGTCTGTCTCTGTATGGGAGACTCAGGACAACTGACTGATGGACACTAGGTAAGGATGACTCTTCTGATATACAGTATCAGGTAGTGTTTGTACAACCAGAGCTAATCTAATCAATATAACCAATATGAAATTCATTTCACTGTTGATAAATACACATGGGGCTGGACTCTCTCTCAGTACTATCATGACTGGGTAAAAAGAGAGGACAGTATCAGGGATTGAATGGGACTGCCCTAATTTCCATCAGCTGGAAACATTCCCCAAAGAACTGATTATGACCAGCTGGCTACAAACTACAGACATTTGGTCTAGCATTTGATGCATCTCCAATCCATTGACTTCAGCATACGCAGACTTCTAAAGGCTTCTAGGAATCTGGGTCAACTCCCCTTCCTAGCCCTGGTTTAAGAGTTCTGGGGGGTTCAAGTAAATCTGGGACTTCATCAGACATGGAAAGCTCCAGCTAGTAGGATGTAGTCAGAAATCTGCTCTTTTTGTGCCCTTTGATTAATGCAAAATTGAGCCTGAAAATTCTCCATTCATAATTAAACTCCTATTCTTTCATTTGGCTCCATCCCGTTTGGCTCACTGAAGAGTGCTTTTAAGCCTTACTGGCTTCAGTTGCAGAACTGGTCCCCAGTGAATTCTATTGTTGTTATAGCATTATGTTTGATTTTGTTTTCCTGACCGTCTTCCCTGAGAAGCAAAAGACCCTCTCTTCCAGGGATACTAAAATCTCCCTTTATAAAGGCAAACAAAGCATGAAAATGTGAAATAAAAGCAACATGAACACAGTAAACCAAGTTGAATTTTTCTGGTTTCACAATTATAAAGCAAACTGATATGTTTTGTAATATTGGTTGTAACTACTTAATTGTGGGAAACTTTTACGCAAGAATTGTTGGAAGAGGATTTTCAGTTGGGCTTTTTTTGCTTTTGGTGGTGCTGTGTTTTTTTGTTTTAGGGTTGGGGTTCTGAGTTTTGCAATGGGAAAGGCTAGCAAATGAGACATTTTCCATTTTTTCAAAGTGGCTGTTAAAACACAAATTGTCTTAAACACAACGAGCTGTTATAATTCAGAAATACAACCTTTGTAATGGCCTTAAAATTTCAACATGTTTTCCTTAAGTAATTCTTACCAAATTTTTGAAGAGTGCAGTTAATTCCTTTGTAAACACAGAAAATTTTAAAAATGCTGTTCCCAAATCTGGGTCATCCCTGCAAACACAGTTGCCTCCAAATTTCTCCAGTGCTTGCGTATACTGTTCTTCATTTTCCACATGAGCTTCAAAAAAGAACAAAATACAAAAATATCAGTAAATAAAAGGATATTGAAATTACAGCTAAGTAGTAAACCCCCACAAAAACTCCAAACTTTTCAGATGTCTTGCTAAAAATATTTACTTGATACAATGAACATTTATTATTTATGTTTTAACGTAGATATACCAGAAGTATGATGTATCTCGCTAATTCTGGTTTGTATGTATCTATTCACATGCTGTACAAAAGACAAAGTGTCAAGACAAGACAATCATCTGACAGGTGACTCTAAAAAGGCCCACAACATTCCTGCAATATACAGGAGACCACATAACAATTCTCATCTCCTAGAATGAATGTTTAGAGTCTTCTATTAATGCTTCTATTAATTTTAATGGGAGGCGTTATGTTTAACTGCGTGCTGAACAACAGAACAGAGGAGCTCAAGTGTGTTACCAGAGCCTGCGATGGCTCAGAAGGTAACAGATCCAGTAAGACTCTCAGTGCATCTAAGGAAATAAGACTACAAACTATATTACAGATGAGGACAAAATTTGTATCTGCGTTAGCTGCCCAATTCAGAGGACCAGTGGGGATCAGAATCAAATCCTATCAGTATGCATTTACCACAGGCCAGCTCAGTTCTCAAAGCAGTTTTGGTTCACAACGACTAGATTCTTTTCTGAGACGACAAAACCAGAAGTAGCCCAGCGCTTAACAGAGACAGCAGGTTCTGAGTCACTGTTTGGTCTGCACCAATGCAAGTCATCCAGCACACACTTAACACCTGAATCCTTCAGAGAGCTTTGAGCTGAACATGTTGGAGGATTATTCAGCACAGGGAATGAGATGAAATCTAGGCCCAATGCAAGTTCCCCTGATTCAAACATAAAATAAATCTGAGCAACCTACTGATTCATTCCTAAAACATTGTATTACTTGCTTGTGTAGGCAGGCCTAAAAAATCCTTGTCAATTTGATTTGTGGAATAAAAGTCTTTCTGAGCCCAAGCTTAGTGACAATGTCAAACTTGAGCAGGTGGACAAAGCACACCATGTTGGCACCTGAGAAAGTTAATGTTGCCTGTTTCTTATTCTAGCTGTGGCCAATTTCTAATGCATCAAGGGAAGCCAGGAGAAAACTCCACGCCCTAGTAAACAAGTTATGTATTAACAGAACAAAAATCCTTTCTTGGTCATTATATGAGACTAGCATAAACCCTGAAGATTATTTAGAGAGGATTAATCTGTTCAAACAAGCAACGATCCAGTTTCATTTCAAGCCCATTTACATTCATCAACACATTTAATACCCAAAGATTTCTTGATGTACTGTACTTTCTCCAAATTTCTATGAATTAGTTATGCAATAAACCTGTTCAGTAAATGTAACATGCTTCAACTTAAAAACAAGCCTGTCTGTTCACATCCCTATTCGTCCAGATATTCAAGAATTTTATTTCTCAAGTAGCTACAAATTTACTTTGCTTCCCAATATATGAAACTAAACCCCTGTGAAGTAGTGGTACAATACTGTGCAATTAAAGACTGCCATACATACAGAACAGAAGTTGAAGAAATGGCATTAATTCTGCAAGTTTCTACCTTAGAATGATAGAATCATAGAATAATTAGGGTTGGAAAGGACCTTAAGATCATCTAGCTCAAACCTCCCACTAAACCATGCCACCCAAGGCTACGTCCAACCCGACCTTGAACACTGCCAGCGATAGAGCATTCACAACTTCCCAGGCAACCCATTCCAGTGCCTCACCAC
>JASSUY010024501.1:11709-27331 GCA_032466535.1 Forpus xanthops
TTCTTTACTGTAAGGGTGGTGAGGCACTGGAATGGGCTGCCCAGGGAAGTTGTGAATGCTCCATTGCTGGCAGTGTTTAAGGCCAGGGTGGACATAGCCTTGGGTGGCATGGTTTAGTGGGAGGTGTCCCTGCCCCTGGCAGGGAGGTTGGAGTTACATGATAAGGTCCTTTACAACCGTAACTATTCTATGATTCTATTATTCTATGATTCTAAGACCCAACTCCTCTAGTTCACACAGCTATCAAGCAAGGGGAATTATTTCCATATTGCTCTCTGCATTCTTACTGCTTCCTGCATGCATCTTAGGATACTTGTACTCAGGAAAGTGGAGGTCAGGACACAGCAAAAAGAGAAGGCTGTCAGTGCACGAAAATAAGATGAAAAGGCTGCCACCATTATTTGTTGCAGTTAGATTTGCAAGCAGCAGATGAACTATGCTGACTTTGTACCACAGGAAACAAAAGCTTTCTACTCCACAAAACATCCTCAAGAGTTTTCTATTTCCCAGCATCTTAGGGACCATTATTCTGGATCTATGTCCAGATTAAGCAAAGCCAACAAACCAACAGATCAACAGCAGTTCTGAGACATTGCCCAGAATGCTGCTATTGTATCAATACCATTAGCTGAGCTGGTACTCTGTAAATGCTTCTGAAGAATACAAAATTGTATTTTCTCTCGGAACCCTCTAAAATACTCCCCCTTCCCCACTGTATCTTCCCAACGGATTTAAAATTCTCTTTACAAACAAAAGATTTGCAACCTACAAGAAAGAAATCTGAGCCAGATTTGTTTGAGGCTGTTGAGCCTTCTTTAAAAGTAAGAAAATAAACTGTATACAAATTGGAGTTACTGTCTAATCCTCCATCACAATTTCTAAGTTCACACATAAAAAAAAGCAAAGCCAAAACATGTGCATGTAATACTCAAGGAACCTATATTAAAACTTCAGGAAATGTTCTTGTGAGTGCAGGATCACAGTTTTTGTTCTGTCAAAAGAAACCCCAAAGGCTGGCAAGTGGTTGGGTTAGTGATACTTCTGCAGGTGTAAAAGAAATGTCTCTAAATCTTTCTTGCCAAGACTGGGCAGCATGAATTTAAAAACTATGCAAAAACTGCTCTAACAAGTACACTGATTATGAGGCATAGGCAAGCACTCAAAAATAAATGAGGAAAAAAAAAAAAAACCCTGAAACAACCATAAAACCGGAAGAAAGGATGCCAAATAAATATGTAACAGATGATACAGCTCCAGATGAATCTTAAACCAGACCCTCCACAATCCAAAGATAACAGCTTCATTATGTTAGGCAAGAATGAACTTTTTTCAATTAGCTGATAAGAATTATACCACAACAGCAATTCTTGTTATAACCTTCTATCTTAACACCAACATTCCCACAAGTTCTGACAGATATTGGTGGCTCTCCAAGGTTGCCAAGCCTATCTATTTCACAGGTAATACAGGTTTTGTTAGCTCTAATTGCTATGAACTGTACAGTGAGAACAAAAGCCAACAAAAACTGTTTGCTATTCACAAAATGCTGCTGATCCACAGAAAACAAAAGCTTCGATTATTTTTGCAAAGAAGATAAACACAAAACTCCATGAGATTGGCACAGAGATCAAAACGCACATGGAACAGTTCTTTGTATTTTTATCAGCACTGAGAAATATCCAACTTTGTGCATTATGACAATACGAAATTACAGCTCATCAGCTCTCTCTTGTCATGAAGTTCTCAACATATATAACTGGAAGCCACCACGAAGGATGATGTTTCACAAAGCAGTAGAGCCAATGTAGTCTCTGACAGCTGCCAAAGAGAGTAATTTCACCCCTCCCATGCCCTCAGCTTTTGATGATATATGTGCCCTATTATTCCAGGTGCTCATTTAATTCCAGTTAAGTTGATTTCACTGCACATGTACCTTTATATGAGCAAAGCAGCTCATCTAGGGATCTGCCAAGCACAAGGGGTAGCAGAAGGAGAAGGTAGCCCAGACGTAGTAGAAAGAGAAGAGAGCACAACTTCCCCACCTGGTAGCAGTATGACAGCTAGATAGGTTCAGCCCCCCCACAAAATTTCATTCTTGCTGAGCTCATGATCAAGCAGGTATTTAAAATGCACAATGTTTAAGACTTCTATTTAAAATGCACCGTTTTCTCAGTTACCCATATAACTCTTTCTGATTCAGTAAGATGACTGCTTAAATTCTCCAATTTCACCAATATAAAATACCAGGAATTATTATATACTTACCCAGACCAGATATGTTAATGGCTTTGACAGATTTCTTCATCTTATAGAGAACAGTTCGGTCAACATCCAAAGCCTAAAGTAAAACAGAAAAATTAAATGCAAAATACTGGATTGCCTTCTGGTAAATCTGTGCCCTGGAAGCCTCCTGTAATTAACATTACACCCGGCACCATCTAAAATGAAACTCTTTACATAGTATCTTCTTTCAATGTTAAACTATTAAAGAAGCTTGAAAGAGTTTCAAGCCATCATATATTCTAGCACTGTTGAAAGTACATGCAACATTACTGCCCCAGACAGAATATTAAAAACTGAACTTAATTTCAGTTTTCCTGGATAATACTATTAATTAATTGCACTTCCAACCATACAAATTTTCTCACAGCTATGCTGAACAAAATAAACTGCCTCTCAACTATCTTTCACACATTTTAAAACTAAGAAAAACTTTTCACCAACACAATGTAAAATTCAAGTTTAAATCTTGCCCAGAATACCACAGCACTTCCAACCAATTTGTGTCAAAGAAAGAAGTGGAAGCAGGCAACCATTTTGCTTACTGAAGTGACACATGGCAAACCCAAAAATGTACCATTGTTCCAGAACAAAGCAGCAGAATTATGATTATACAGGTTATTTAAGACTGAAAGAAAATTTAAATGAGTTCCGGAGATGATGATGTAGTCATGTCTTTAGACCCCACGGGAGAACCAAACACTACAGATTATATTACTCCAACAGCTGTTTAGTGTGATATATGCTTAAAAAAAAAACCAAGCAAAAAGCACCAAAGTCATTCCGGTTTTCATTCAAAAGACTTTAGTGAATTGCAGCAGTTACACAGGTGACCTACCACTGTTTCACTGTTAATAATCTGAGCAACAGAAATGATGAGGAAAAGTCAGTCCCTAGGAGCCTAATTATTTTAACATACTGAATGCAAGAAATATTATCCCTCATATTTATGGGAGTATTCTTAAACTGAATGTATTCAGACCACAAATAGCTGAACAAAATCACAGCCTTCCATGGAAACCAATGGATTTAGAAGGTGCCTTAACATTAATAGTGCTTTGGTACTGCTGTACCCTTTGGAAGTTTTACTTTCAGCATCTTTATACTTCATATCTGAAACATGTTAGCAGAAGAAACATAGAGGCCTTTTCACTTGAAATTCTGAAGTACACAGGAAGGGAAAACAGCCCTAAGAAAGCCCACAGAAGTCACACACAGCTCTACTCACCCTCTCCAGCAATTTGAATTGCATCCACTACACCAAACCTGTACGCAGTGCAATCTCAAAGGTTACATTATTCACCTGTCTGGATGGGAGTACACAAAGTAAACTCCCTCACTGTGTATTTAGTGAGTTCTAAAAATAACCTCAGAAAAACACCATTTGATCAGCTGACTACAGAGGAATGATAATTTCATCAAGGACTCCATCAAAGGGCAATTATCCTCTTGGAGACAAAGTGAAAGGAATATCTTAAACTACTAGCATTACAAGTAACAGCCCAAAGAGAGGGCTAACAGAGAGAGTCTTAAAAGTTACAGATTCAGCTCTCAGCTAAGACTCAGGTTTGTGTGCACAGCTCAGAAACTATTTATATCTCTGCACCTTAGTTTAGGGAAGAGGGAAAAAAAAAAAAGAAGAAAAAAAGAAAAAAAGGACAGAACTTCTTGAAAAACAGAAGTGTTGAAAGGATAAATGCACTGAGTAAACTATGAACTTGTATCACTGTGGTCAGGGGTCCAGATCAACCTACGGATTCATAAAAACTTTTGACCCACAACTGCCTCAGTCAAAAAGCACAGACTCCCAGTACAGGAAAACTTCAAGTCCTCTTCGTCAACTGAAGTCATCATTTTGGTTTACAACTTCTCTCAACCAGTTCATGCTTTCACTGTAATCAAGCAGTAGAAGAGCAAATGTATAAGCCACAAAATAGCCAAGGTCCAACAGAAATGATAGCTAATGCTCCAACACAACAATTTGATCATTTAGCTATCTCAGCCAGCTGTCCATGTCAAAATTCAAAACAAGGATGATAGAAAAAAAAAAAACAAAACACACAAACAGTACTGAGGGCTACAGAAGAAGCAAAACCTAAAACCCTCATGTGATGAAAACATACAGGACTGCCAGGTCAGGCTTCCTTGGGTATTTCCCTTCTTCCCCTGCCTGCCTTTTCAGCTGCACCAGTGCAAGTGCTTGAGGAGATTTTGTAAACTACAGGAGAGACAGGATCTCTGTTTAAAATGATGAAAGGAAAAAAAAAAAAAAACCTACTAACTTATTTCTCAGTTACTCTCAGCCAGTCAACCCCTTCACATAACACACCCCAACGGAAAAGACAATGGGAAAAACAGGAACGAGTAGGAGGTCCAACATAACCAGGTGCTCCAGTGGAAGAATCCTCCGGGAACATTTCTGAACAAGAACTCACTAGCTGCCTGAGTGCAGTGAGCACTTTTACTATGCCACTATTTCTACCATCTATATTTTGTTTTAAAAAAACATTAGTCCAAACATTTCTTCACATTCATATTGTGAATGAGTATTCATTCACAATAGAAAAGGCTTTGTGAGTTCAGTTTGTCTAGAAACCACTACCACATTTTTATAGTGATAGCAAACACCGGATCTGCAGTACAATGATGAAACATCCAGGGAAACAACATGACTAAAGAAAGCTAAATACCACCTTGACTAACACTGACCTAGCACTGACTTTGCTAGCTGAGGACTTTGCTCAGCTTCTGCGCAGCTAGATGATCCACTCCAAAGCCATGAAAATCAAGAGACAAATTATCCCAAGAACAAAATATCCCACCTTCATACAGAAGCAAGACTGACTCAACTTAAAGTAACACTGACTCAACTTTTTCCCTCTTCCAGACATGAAAGAAAAAAAAATCCAAAACCATAAAAAGTGAAGTAATTTGTGACAGTCCGTACACCATGAAATTATATTTGCATATAAAACCTAGAAGAAAATAGTCATTACTAAATTGAACAAACTGTCAGAAAAATAACCCATGTTCCATTCTTTAAAAATAAGAGCGGTTAACTGTTAACTGAATTCATTTGATGCTACTAGTGAGAACAGGAAGAAATTTAACAGTGAAGACTGCAAAACTGCGTATCCAAGGGAAAAATCCATATCCAAACTGGGAGCTCAGGCACAAAAACACACAGGAAAATAAAGGGGTTTAGCTTATCAGATGCTTACAGAACCACCATGGGGTGCCAAAGTGAGATAGCCATGAAAAACAAAACCATGAAGACACAGGATATCTCCTTCCACCACAGCCAAGAGAACAAATTAAAACCAAACCAAAATAAAATAAAAACAACAACAAATCACTAATTACTACCTACTCCTTGAAATACCCAAAAAGGTCTAGGTCCAGAATGTTGATCTTGACAGCTTACCTGTGTCTCTGAAGCACTAGATTTTTGACTCTGAAAAACGCTTACAGAAAAATTACACACATAAAACGGGAGGCAAAGTAGGTGTTGGTTTCACCCACCAATGTGAAGTATGAAACATAAAGTCTTTCTTGAACTGCACTGGTTTGTAATTATATTACTGGCAACAAGGTGCAGATAACCAAAACTGGCTAGCTCAAGCACATAGCTAGAGAAAATCAGAATCACACAATCTGTGGTTTGGATTGGAAGGGTCCTTTAAATATCACCTAGTCTAACCCCCCTGCAATGAGCAGGGCCATCTTCAATTAGATCAGGTTGCTCAGGGCCCCATCCAGCCTCACCTTGAATGTCCCCAAGGATGAGGAATCTACCACCTCTCTGGGCAACCTGTGTCAGTGCCCACTAAGCAAATATAAATAAACACACAAAGTGCTTGAATAAAAAAATAATAATGCATAAAATGTAGAAAGAACAGGCTGCCATCCTATAATGATCCCCAGTCACTCAAAGGTGTTTGAGCTATTATGGAGGCAACTAATGATCAATACAATTTTGTCTGTGTAACTGATTGCCCGTACCTGGTGATGTCCAGTTACTCTGTCAGACAGGCTGTAGGCAGCCTCCTTTCTCCAGAATGGAGAGGGTCCTACCTAAAGTCCTTATTGGTGGTAATAAAGAAGAAAAAGATATAATCACCAAGAAATACTAAACTAAAAAATAACGTTAGCTAAGAACAGCCTGAGCAAACTGAGACTAGGAATTGGGAAAAACAAATAAAATCCTGGAAAGCTTCCAAACAAGAGATGAAACGGACCTGAATAAATTTATGAAAGATTAATATGTTTATTCCTATTGTGGTAATAAAGTAGACTTGCTCCTGTGGGAGGTTTCGTCTAGTCCTCCATTCCTTTGCAAAATCTTTTGAGAATGCTGCATTTAAGAGTAGCTCTGTATGCCTAAAAGACAAAACACTGAAAAACTTCACATCTTTAGTTCTGTATTTTAATCTTGTTTATAGGCCTAAAAATGGGGAAGGGGACTTCGCCTATGTTTAACTAAAAGACATTGGTTCTTATCCACAACTAGTGTGTCAAAGGGGTAATTTCAGCACAAAATTTTAACTTTTGTATTGTTCTTTGTATCTTCTCATCCTTTTCTTTGTCCAAATCTTAGCAATTAAGAAATCAATTTAAATAAAGCTGTAGTTTCATTTTACTTTCAATTTCTAATCTGTATGCTTCATAAATATATACACACGCTACCCTGATGTGCACACACATGCCTAAATGCTACCTTCCCCTCACTCAACTGCTTTGTGCATGTTCAGTACTGCCCGAGGCCGTGAAATTTAAAATGGCTTCCAACAAGGCATATTCCAGCATTTCTTTTTACTCACTTAGAACACCCAGTAAACTTCTTTACTAGAAGAAAAAAATATCATGTAATTCATATAGCGGGATCACTTTGTCCTCTCATGTAATATTTCTAGTTTTGACTCAAAAACACCTAGAGTGCTAGCCTATTTATTTTGGTATCTATTTCAGCACAATGTAGTCAAGCCATATAACAGTCCCACTCAGTTTCAACTGATGAGCACTCAGACTTCCCTCTTTTCAAAAAACAGTGAATATAGCCTTGATGGGGGGGAGGGGAGGGAGAGAGGGGGGACAGGGACACAGCCCACAACAAATTATATAGACTACATAAGAAGTTACGCTATTGTAGAAGTGGCACTATACAGTATGAACTGAAACAAACTCAGAAGTGACCTTCCTTAGTGTGCCCTTGTCAGTGCAGAGTTCTTTTGAACACAGGATCCATGTCTTCTGCTCATTTACTTTTATGCAACTTCTAATGTTACTCTTGTGAAACCATTTTTAAGGTGAATGACTTTTTACATCAGCATCTATGTGGCATTGCTGCAGCATATGTAGGGATCACTTATTTGACATGTCAGGGACTAATATGTTGTTATCAGCCTGGTATTGATCTTGTTCTCTTGACATGAATTTCAAGGCATCTAAATGAATGGTGATATTGAATTTAAATATGTGAACATTAGGCAATTTATTATCAAACCTGTCGTTCATAACAGTACACTTCTTCAAAATCCATAGCTAATCTCTCATAAAATGTCACAGAAACACAAATTAGTTTGAAAACTGTTTTACCTTACAATCTAAAGCTACACATACACTTTTTAATAGTGAAAGCTATTAAAAAGTCATATATGTATTTTCTATGCTTGAAAAATCTGTAACTTTTCATTTTTCTTATTGTATCTTCCATTAGTTTATCTGTGCAGTTACTACACATGATCATATACACCACAAAAACCCCAATCCTAAGATTACCTTCAATAAGCAAGTTTTTTTTACAATTCTAACTCATGCTGGATTTTTTCAGAGCAAGTTAAGGGCACCATTTTGGCACCTATCACAAATACGCTTTGGACACATAGCTAATGTATTCTTCTCAAGGTATTCAGTAATACAAGTGTTAGGTATTTGGAGTGCCACAGGTTGAAAATTTCAATACAGTAATGAAGTAAGTGCATTTCTGAGGTTCATATGGAATGCAGAAGCAGCAATTCAAATTATAATACAAACTATTTCAAAGTCCTATAAGCCTGATGATATACCAAAATATACAAAGAAAATACAGCTTTTAAAATTACCAGTAGAGAGTACTCAAGTACCAGCTGATCAGCAGCAAAACTTTCTTCCTCATGTAGAAACAAGGTTCAGTTTCCAGTTTCACTCGCCAATGGACAATTTGGACTTAACTGCTTCAAAGCTTTCTACTCTGAACAATAAAATGTGCCAACTAATTAGAACCAAACCCATCTCACCAGGAAGAAATAAGTCTGAGACAACTGAAACTTCCAACTTGGTATGCCATGATCAGCCCAGGTATTTTAAAGTCATAATGCAGCTATTCAAATACATTGCACATTGCCTAGGAAAATTTAAGCCCACTGGGAAATACAATGTTCAAATATTTCATTGCTGCTTCCCCTCTTCCCACACCCCAAAAAAGGAAAAAAAAAAAACTAAACAAAACAAACACCACCACCCCCCCCATTTAAAAAATAACCTCAAAACTAATTAAAAAAAAAAAAAGTATTATGTGCTCTTTTCAGTGGTAAACAAAATGGGGGGAAAACAAACCATTCTATTTTCACCATATATAATTGAGGCACTGAAAAAGCAGAAAGGCAGAAACAAGAGTAACTGAATAACCCAAAGATGATTTTGGCACCTTTTACAGAACCAAAGGGTACGGGGAAAAACAAGGCAGTAGCAGCATAAATAAGAGTCCCAGGCTCTAGTGTTAGATGTTCATTAAATATCCATTAAATATGTGCCAAACTCACAGCAGAAGTCTGGGTCGTTAACTTACGCAAGTGTCCTTAAACTAATGCCTCATTTTTTCATGATTCAGAAAGCAATTCCTGTAGTGGAACAGAAAAATGGCCATACTGGGTTAGATCAACACTCCTTTGAATCTGATATGCACTGCCAGTAGGGGTCAAGAGCAGATGTTCAGGGCAGCAAGCAAAGCACATACACAACCTTATTCAGGGTAGTCTCCCCATTTCCAGCAATCAGTTTAAAAAGAAAAGACTAAGAGGCTCTCAATCAGAAACACTATATAGCCCAACAGGCTATTCGAAGTTTTTAACTCCAGACAAAGAAAGATAAAAACTAAACATGCTTTCTCACAGCTCAGCACTAGTTGCTTCATGACTGCAGGACAGCCTACTGTGGGAAGTTGTGACGGAGGAAGGGAAAGGAGCTGGCCAATCATCATCTTTGCTCTATTTTTTATTTAAAACAGTCAAAAGTCTCTAATACAGTCCTTCTTACCCAGCTTCATTTTAGAAAGACTAACTATTTCACATTTTTGGTCTTTTGGATGAATTTTTTTGCTGCAAGTATTTATAAAACTGGATCTGAATTTGTAAGAAATCTCAAGGTATGCATTTGTTTTTCCTCTCTTTAAGAAACAAAGAGGCCACTGGAACAATAACAACAACAAAATGCTTGCAAGTACAGCAAAAGCAGTAACAACATTTTGGAAAATAAATTATCAAGGCATTTGAAAAATAATCCTGGAAACAGGAACCTATGTGTTCTTCCCCATACTGCACATCTAACCAACAAAGATGCAAATAAAATATTAATATACTGACTTCAGATCCAATATAAACAATTTTCTTAACCATTATATCTATAAAGTAAAATTTAAACTCTCAATTTCAGCAATCTGCATTAAAACATTGGGCCACTCAATAGCCATAAATACTTCTCTACTTCACACATTCCACTATTTCAGAGTAAGTAATAAAGCCAGAGGCTGCTGTAGATGCTGAACGCAAATAGCAATGTCCTTCCCAAAAACAAGAGGGCTCAATAAGAAATCTGGTCAGTTAGTAAGGAAAAGTGATCAAGTAAGGACTGTAGAGACAGCAGAGCAAGAATCCGCTCTTGTGCCTTACTGGGCTGGTCCTGTTTAAGAAGTAACAAGAGCACGTTTTGACTACTCGTACCCAGCAAGCACAATAATTTAGCTTTTCAAGTGTATCTTTACCAGCAATCTGATATTTGCTGTAATTAATCCTCTCTGACTCAGAAGATCATAGATATCCACAGACATTCTATCTCTGTTATCCTTCTGTTAGAAATGAACTGCCTACACTGCTGGCCTCAATCCACTTTTCTTCTATAGAAGGTGGTAAAAAGCTTCCTAAATTACGTTATCCCCCTCCAAAATCCTCTTTCCATTCTCCTATTGTTATGTCATTTCCTCCCACAATGTATTAGGTTTCTTTTTTAAATTCTCTCCAGTTTCCTTCCACTGATCACCTTGCACATTTAGAGAAGGACTTACATAAAGAGTGGAAAAAAGCCCTCATAGGCATAGTCTTGGGCAAGGCATTCTAGTTTCTAATGTGTTCTAGCAGAAGAATTATAGAAACTTTAATTTGGGTAATTATTTTATTTGTAGTGTGCATGTGAAGCAACATTCCAGAACATTATATTCTACAGTAGCTATGACGGTTAATTTGTATAAATAAACTCTTGGGTGTGAGACCTGTCTACTTAAGAGACTGAAGGTACACAGACAGACATGCAATAAAAAAGACAGGGTTTATGGCAGAGTTGTCTCTGCAAATTCCCCTTCCACAAAAGCATTATTTCTCCAGCATCTGGGTTTGTGGTTCTTGCAGGCTCAATGCCAAGGCAATCTGTCTGAACAAGCACTGGTCTATCTGGCAGGAAAATATAGTAAACATTTTGGCTAGAAACTATTGTGCACACAACTAAGGGTATGCACAGTGGAAAGAGGTATTACCACTGCTTTGGGAAATTAATACTTTTAAGTAAAAGGTAATTCTGCTGCAAAGGTAAAACATGGGAAAATCTGACACTGCTTTATGTTGTATACAAAACCACGCTTCAGTATGATGACTTTCTACAATGACTTTATTTTTTTACAAAGCTGTGGGGCCTCAAAATCAGAGTTCCCTAACAAGGCACTTCCATCGCTGAAGAGAGATCCCAAATGAGAGGTTCAGAGCCTCCAAAACATTACATCATTAATACAAGTCATTACATGATACCGTTGCCCGCTGAACAAAAAAGGTGCTGCACCTGTGTATTAATCACTCCATTTCCATATGTTCCCTCACTACAAAAAGTTGGAAATGCAACACATACTTAAGCAAGGAGCAGACACCAAACATTTTGGCATAATAAAACCTCTTGCCTAAGAGAAAAGAATGGAGGCCATTTATGCCAACTATTTCTCCAGAACATATCCACCTCCTGCATTAAACAATTTTTATACTGATAAATATATTTTCCTTTTTATTTCACCACCAACATTGCAGTTATCTGCTTCCAAAGGCAATATAACTGGACTTTAAATACAGAGTTCATAAGCAATGTAATAAACTTGACACACTTTCTACAATGGCTCATTTTTACACAAAGATTGTGTAAATAAAACGCCTTTATTATTTAATTGTTGCTTAATTTTCCAGCTGCACTAGCCAATTCCTGATATCCACATCCACGTATTTAGTATTACATGCTGCAACATCCTAAGATATATCATTACATAAAACAAAGTAACATAGATAACAAGATAAAGTTCCAGCGACAACTGTCTTAAATAGCCAAGTAATCTTCAACATCCTTCAATCCATGTCAAAATTCTCTGCTTCTGGAGAGTTGCTTCCTTTTACAATTTAATACATATTATATAGTTAATCTTTCAGTTTCATTTGCAAGTTCTCACATAAAAGCCCTGTGTCAAGTGATAAAAGTTCTTAAAACAAGTAAATTAACAACTAAAGCAACAAAAAATAAATAAGGGAGTTTTATTTATACACCTTTTTCTCTTGGAACACTAAAATTGTTTCCATTTTACAGTGGCTTTCAGACTTCAGCCTTCAATTTTCACTCCAACCTCTCCACAATTCAGCACACCAAAAAATCACTGCAGGGTCTCTCAGTATTAATAAATTTTCCGCCTATTAAAAAGAACTGCCTGATATCATAATTAACAGCACCTAATGCAAATGTAAGATTAGCCAACTTATGGCAATCAAACATTTGACAACATCAGTCTCTTTTCCTTTTGATTAAATGGAAAAATAAATTGTACCAATTCCATTTTTTTGATGCTTTGTCATACTGCAGATATGTGGAAAGAGTTTGTTTTTATTATATAAATGAATAAACATAGTATTTTGTGGATATCCATCTGGGAATTTGTTTCTGAATGAAAAAATGCATCCAAACCATGTCATCTATTGTCATTTTAGGTGCCCAACTAGAGAAATCTCAAGACAATATTACAGTCTTGAAAACAATGACTTTAAATTCTGCTGGAATTTCAACAGCTTTCTCTACAACTAAAACTAACAGGCTCTGCTGTCACTAAGGACATCTTCCAAGACGTGGAAGTAAATCCAAAGTTACAGTTATTAGTGCACCAAATAGCAGATATAAGGTACCATTTACATCATATTTGATGTAAAACTAAAACCTTTGCCAAAATAATCAGGGAGTTCATGCACACAGAAGGTATCCATAAAATGAAGTACACAGTACTCTCCTATATCACTGAGCATTAGGAACGCAAATTCACACACAGCTGCTACCTATGCCAAAACACTAAGCAACTTCTGCATTTTAAATTCAAGCAGCTTAGAACAGAGCACACTCAGGTCTATCAGCATTTCTTAAAAGTTCTTAAAAAAAAAGGTGGAAACAGATACTGAATCAACTGACTGAAAATGAAGAGAAAAATGCCTGAATCTATATGCAACCAAGCATCATCTGTCCATGCACCATTAGCACATCCATATGGCCTGGGGGAGAAGGAAGGCAGTGGCAAACCCTACCACTCCATCCCTAGCAGAGAAGACTGACTGAAAATTCTTACATGAAAAGCTCGTCATCCACAGCCAGAGCAGTTAAGCAACAGAAGAGAATGAACTAAGCAAAAGAATGAATGAAACCAAACGATAAGCAGCTTACAAAAGATTTACTATTTCATTGCTTCTTCAATGCTACTCTCTTCAGTGCAGCTAGTATCTACTCTACATGGAGCTCAAAGTGTAGGAGGACTCTGCTGGTGTTTTTTCTGTTGTTGTTTAACATATACCTACAGCTCTAGAAAACAAACAAATGATTAAACACATATGCTTTGCAAGACTCTATAGTGCATGTTTCGCATGTGACAACAGAGCAGAGGCTCTGTGTTCGCATGTCCTAAGGAAATTTCCACTCCTATTGCTATAGCCAAACAGTAATCCTGTTTGATTGAAGGGGATTAAAATGATTAGCAAATGCATTTGTTTCTAAGTTGGCTTCCCTAGAATACAATCTCATTTCCCCTGAAATTCCTAGGAAAGAAATCTTTCACTAAAAAAGAACAGAAACTATAAAACATGAGAAAATAATCCATATGAATGTTCACGTTGCTTCACTCCTTTTCTCCTTTCCTATATGCCTTCTAAATGTAGAAGCAAGCTTTCAGGAACTTAAAAGTAATTTGTTTAGCTCTAATCACTTCAGCTGTTTTGATGTATCTACACACATACTTAGCATAATGCCTAGACAGAATTATAGATTTCAGACTACAATCTGATCTTAAATCAGGAATAGCTGAGTGGTCCACAAACAGCAGATGGTTCTATACACCACACTGCTCCAACATTATGAGGAGCAGAGTTTCAGCCTTCCCTCTCAATTCTCTATTTCTTCTTGGTTTAACAATCAGATACAAGAACTTATACCGCAGTTTCTTTCATGTTAACTTTTACAGCCACCTCAACGAATATACTCCAAAGAAATACACTGTGCTGCACAAGGTCATTTCAACAGTAAATATTTTTGTGAAACAGAGTCCACGTGTACAAAGAAGCAAATTTTTCAAATTCTATCCAACACCTACTCACTGAAAACAAAGTCTACTACTACTCTGGATGAAAGCACTGAATCACACTACCCAAGCTTATTTCCTGCAAAGCAGCATTGCTCAGGAGAAACAAAGCTATTCAGTTACAGCGCTGTATCTCATTTCCTCCATCAGTAAATTCTCCCTCACAAGATAACTTATTTTCTCTTTCCACTTTAAACTGAGATGTATACAACAGCTGGAGTCTGCATAATACTCCATACCACATCACATTTTCTGGATATATAATGTACAGAATTCTGCTCTCCTTAACTATAGGGCAGGATGTAGCTATGATACCACTGTTACCCACTTTTCTCCATCACTGTCCCTTCCCTGCCTCATTACTACACTGATTTTTTTAACATTGGCCCTCCCTCCACATTCTCTATGTGGTGTTTTCACCCTATTTCCTACGCAAACGCTGCTGCACTCCCCCTTCCTTTGCAGTTCCTGTCAATTCCGATTCCCCTGAACTCCCGACTTCTGACACATTTCCCCTTCTTAATACTTCTTATATTCCAAAATTCCTGACCCTCACAATCCTGATCCATCACAATACTTCTGCCTTTGGATGACTCTCAACTCCCACTTTGTCTTTAATTCAGGTTCGCTTTTCTTGCTTTTCACTTCTGTCTGATCCTCATATTGCCTCTCAGACATTTCAGCTAGTACTTTCCAAATCTTACTTTTTCTTGCTTCTTAGTCAAATTTACTCCTCCACTAAGCCCTATATTGATGTAAACTTAATTAAAGAAGTCTGGATATAGTCCAAATAAAAGCTGATGGTCATCTTAATCGCAAAAAAATCTTTTATCTAATACCCAAACTCTTCCAGCTTATGTCTCTTTCCCTTCCACTCCCCACACTGAGAGCAATTACATACAGTAAACACTTTGCACACAGAACAGCCTGAGCTGGATGCTAACATTGAGACTGTGTGGGGAAAAGGCTATGAAAAACAAGGGGAAACAATCTCAGTGTCTCAGCTTGCAATAAAATCAGTAGTTACATAAACCTAACCATAACCAAAAACCAACCAACCAAACAAAACCCACCAAAACCCCACCTGTCTGTTAAAATGGACCGAAGCAGAGATTTTGAACTCTATTTCTAGGTGTAATCACCCTTGACAGCTTCACAAGTGTAATTCTCTGTAATTCTTTTCTTCCCATGAGAAACTGCCAGCACAGAAGAAAGAGTAAACAAGGAGCTACACAATTTGTCCTAAAATGAAGTTCTTGAGCATCTGACTATGCTACAACTTAAAACATGAAAGTATATGCTCTTGCAGCACAGAAAACCAACCAAATTCTGGGCTGTATCGAAAGAAGCGCGACCAGCAGAATGAGGGAGGTGATCCTGTCCCTCTACTCTGCTCTCATGAGACCTCAATTGGAGTATTGTGTGCAGTTCTGGTGTCCTCAACATAAAAAGGACATG
>JASSUY010024504.1:0-63523 GCA_032466535.1 Forpus xanthops
GCCGAAAATCCAAAACACAGTGCTCACCAGCTACTACTTAAAGAAAAATGACTGCTGCTGCTGAACCCATGACAAAAGCAAACAAGCAGATTGGTAGGAAACATTTGTGACCCTCCCTGTGCAGTATATTTTCACCAGTTTTCTAAGCACTGATTTCTCCTGTGGTCCTTTATGATTTATTTCCAGAATCTCCCAAAATGAATAATGGTCATATGCGCATTTACCTTTGAACATACGAACGTTGCATTGCATCTCTTCAAAGGTGGAAGAGCCATGTAGTCATCCTAGAATCATAAAAGACATACTTTCAATAAATGACATAGCAGCCCAGCTTTTGACAAGAAAAAATGAGGAAAAGTATATGATGCTAATGTGTATTTTCTCTACTCCTCTCAGAGGCACATAGCAGTAGCGTGAGTCACAAGGCCTGTGACTGCTCCTATCCAAAAGCTGCCCATTCCACAAGTCAGTGTCTTGCCATTTGTCCCAGATACACTCCAAAGCCCTCCCCTGCTTGCCATTGACTACCTGCAATTTTTCATAAAACAAGCCATTCTGGAGACAAAAATTAAAGCGTTTAGATTTGAGAACTTTGCAGATTTGAGAACTTTGCTTCAATGTCTCATGAAAGGTGTGTTCTCAACACTTCTTGCCCTTGTATTTAATTTGCACACTCTCCTTGGGCTGTGTTTCATGGAGACCACGTCAACCTCTTTCTCAGACTAGTTGATTTTTAATCAAACACAGCTACTTCTTTTCTTTGCTTATTTTCAGGAAAAAGAAAATAAAAAATGCTGGCATCTGTATTTTTAGGGAAGAAACAAAATCTTTTTCAAGTAGTCTGACTTAATATTTTTTAAGGTCTTTTCCTTGTAAGGAATCTTTGATGTAGTCAGCAAGACGATTCTTCTGCTTAGAAGACCAACTGATATATAGCCAAACAGAGAGCAGAGAAAAAAAATCCACTCTTGTATGTCACTGGACTCTTAATTTATTTTACTGGCCTTTAAAACTCTCTGCACAGGAGAAATTTCAAAAGATCTAAAAACTCTATATTTTCCACTGATGTTACTTTTCTAAACCCAAAGTTTCACATTTCATGAATATTTTTAACCAGCACAAACCTTTTTAGGTGTTTTCTTACATTTACTCTTTGTCAAGGAAGAAAGAAGTAATCCTGTGAATCAGATCCCAAGTGCATAATCACACAACTATGCAAACTAATCACATCCATAAAAAGCATTCTGTTCAAACATTGCTGTATAGGGAATTCTTAGCCTTAAAAATTATGCTGTTTGGACTAGCAACTTTGAATACATCTTATAAGCAATCCATCTGCACTAGTATTTAGTTTTTCTTTTTTTAACTTAAATCAGGGGACATGAGCAACCTGACAGTGTCTGTAATAAGCCTGCTGATTACTTCACTTTTTGCAATTCTCACTTCTCTTTTTGTTTCACACTTCTCTTACACTAAAATACATATTGTTAAAATACTTAAAAAGTTGATCAGAATTTGATTGCCAACTAGGAAATTTAGAGTAGTAACCTCAACAAAATTTATAATGAGCTTCCAGTTTGTTACCCCATACAGAGATGTCACCCATCAAAAACTATGCAAGCTGGAGGGCCCAAACCTGTCATTTAGCCTAGGATGACTCATTTACAGCACAGATTTGCCAGCTTTGTTTTTAGCCACCAAGTCATGGCCTAGCCAAGCCATAGCACACCACTGTGGGTGGAGGGGTGGTGGCAGGCAGTGTGGTGGCTGGTGATGAGGAATGATGGGTATGTGGAGATGCTAGGGATATGGGGTGTACCGGTGTACATCCCTGACACTCCCCCTGTTACAGGGGACACCAAGTGGTGGGGACACAGAGATACTGGGGACATAGGAAAAAACAGGAGCACATTGGAACACGGGTTGGTGAAGTCACAGGGGTGGCAGGGACAGCCAGCAGTTAGGACATGGGGAAGGGCGGGGCACCAGCTGGTGGGGTCTCCAAGGACACCTGGAATGTTGTCTTCTGCTTGGCAGCTAGGGAGAGAGAGAGCCAAGGGAGAGAGCTGGAGAGAGCTGTTTGGTGAGAAAGCTGCATGTTTCTATGCCATTCACAGAGGGGATCTAGGTGGACCTGGGTTATCACATGTGGAATGCTTCCCTTTGAGGAATAACGGGATATTAAAAGTTTTCTTTTCCTGAGCTGGCTATAAGTGGGGACAGTCCTGGGAGGGAAAGGAGGGCTCCTGCCCCTCACAGAAGAAACGCACATCTCCTCTTCTGTTCATGTTGGAGGGAGGGAGGACTAACAAGGGTGCAGCTTTTCCTTTTCTTCATCTCACTCAAATTTAAAGTCTTGGCATTTTCCAGCGACTGCAGTGCATTCCTTTCAATCATCTTTGCTCCTACCTACCCCAAATCCCTTCTTTCTGTCTACCACCTAGTAGCAGCCTTTATTTCTCAGCCATTTCTACTTGGAGATCTCATCTGTCTATACGGATTTTTTTAAGCGCTTGTCTCTACTGCTGTCCTGTCTCTCTCCATCAGAGGTTTTTTCCTCTCCCATTAGAAAATTGTTAAAAAAGAAAAAAAATAATAATCTTGAAGATTTAGGTGGAGAAAAGCCTTACCCTTTTTAATTTCAATTTTGTTTCCATTTTGCATCTTCCGTCCTATTTCATCCTGACTACAGTATTTGTTTTTCTGAGGGAAAAGACTTAATTATTGTTTATCTAGAGCTCCCTGGATCCTATCTCCAAATTACTGCATCATCAACAACCCGCTAAATAGACACTAGGAAAATTCACATGAGGGAGAGACACTGTGAAAACTCTATCTGCAGGGAATGCTTTGATCAGAGCTTGTATGCTGTTAGACAACAGACAGCCTAGCCTAGGTCCAGGCAACTTGGTTTCATTAGTTCTAGTCATCATCTGACCACTTGTTTTACCCTCATATAATCTTCCTGTATTTCTCTATTTCCTCCTCAGATCTTCAATGCTTCTTCCTAATACTGAATCCTTAAACATTTCCATTTTATTTCTCTCCCCCATTTTGTTGTTTTAGCCCTGCTGCATGTTTCCCCACAATTCTGCACATCAGGAAGTGTGGATGGGAGGTAATGGTTCATTTGTCTGGTTTCACCTCAGCTGCAAAGCTAAAGTACAGAAATTTAGATGCCATATCTAAGTGGCACCTGGGGAGGCAAATGTGTAGAGGAAACAATAGGGCTTAAGCTACTGAAGAGGTGAAAAACAAACAAACAAACAAAAATATCCTGGCCTGAAAGTAAATTTATTCATTTCTCTGCAAAACAATTATTTTTTGAAATATGGCACATCTGTTCTGAGATTTTCTTAGTTACTTGATTAATTCTGCAGATTTTGCTTTGTGTTCCTTATTCACTTGTTTCCCAATGGTCATGGGATTCTTTAGCACTCACTGCCTAAAAGAATAGCTTGGCACTGAAATGGGACTGAGTCCCATCATTTTCTACTCTACTTTGAGATGCTTGTTGAAACCTTGCGGTATTCCGAGTTGTGATCATAACTCCAGTGTGTCTTCCTCCACCAGTTCTGTCCTGTGGCCTGCAATTAGAAGGTTTTTGTCTGAGTTAGAAGCAGCAAAGACTTCATATTTAACTGCATTTTTAAAATACATTTGCAGAATTTCTTTACAAAGTAAGGTTAACAAGTTACTCTGATGTGTGCTCAGAAATTTAGTCTCTTAACACATTAATAAGGACCTTCTTTAAAACCCTTTTCTAAATCTATTTTAGAACTTTTTTTTCTTTTATCACATACACAACTGAAGCTCAGGTCCTGATGAGCATAAATATACCTCCTTCAATGTTTCAGGGTGGTTCAGGGTGGGAATAAACGTCTGCTTACATTCAGTCATCTGGGATGCAAGGAGTACAGGAAGAGTTGTGGGGATATAGGTTTCCTTTCTGGTATTATATACAAGTAAGACACCTTCTAGCAGGTTCAGTTTCTTATTTTCAAAACACTGGGCTGAAGGTATTCATGAGGAAGTGAGGAAGAGCTGAGCTGGAATTACCAAACTGGGGCATGTTGCAAAGCATTTAGGATTGACTGCATCAGGGACAGCCATGAAAAACCTTGCGCTCCAACAAGCTCAAAGACCTTGACTGAGCCAGAGTTTCACTCCCCAAGTACATCTCCAATAGGGGCATTCTTCAAGAGCTCCCTAGGCGACTACAGTTGTGCTGAGCTGGCTCAGTGCCATTTTGTAATGGGATTTAGGAAAGGCAACTGCATGAACCCTGAAACTGAGAAGCTAATCTGCCATGGGTTACCTGTATGTTCCTGGGATACATTTCTCTGTGCCTCCTTCCCGTATTCCCATTTTGCTGCAAAGGATACGTCTTTAAAAATGTCTTTTACAATGAATATGTAGAAGTATAATAGGAACCTGATCTCAGATGGCACCATTTAATTTTATTGTAATAATTGTAATAAATGTACTAAGCACAAACAATGTGCTCAATGTAGAAATAGATTTAGAATATTGAACTGGATTTTGAAATTGGTTCTCCATGAATGGACATCCATTCTTGTTCAGATCAGAAGAGGCATCTCAGATGGTACTTTGGAAGATGATAGAATACCTGTCATCCTCATAGCAAGATAAAGTAGAGAAGGAACATTAGATTTCCACTCCAAGTCTGTGAAAAGATTCATTTTTCTTTTCAGATACTTGGATTTTATTTCATTATATTTCCTTTTCTTCATTTAATTTAATAATATGTTTCAATCTATTTATCCAAATGCATCTGTTTTATACTTGGGGAAATACAATCTGAAAAGAAAATGTAACTTTTTTTCCAGTAAAGTTAAAAGAATGGAAGACAACTAATTTTAACATATTACCACTTCATGCCATCTTGTTTGCTGATAAAATACATGGTAAAGTGTTTTCAGTAATCACTTCTTGAAATAAAGCAGAGCTTTCCTAGCTAATGAATAAAGATACATTTATTTATTTATAGGACATTCATAATTCTAATTCCTTTATGTTTCACAGATATTAGTAAGTTGATCTGTGTGGTACTCAAAAGAAGCAGTCTTATAGCAATATGAGGCACAGACATCTCATGATCTACCCACACTTACAGAAAAATGCATGCAAAGTATAATTAGGATGAAAAAAAAAGCACCAAAACTTGCTCTTATTACAACCAGTAACCTAACTTTACTAATAAAAACCTCGTTCTGCCATTCAGTCTTGCTAACTTTAAACATTAAACATCCTCAGACAGGCAACCAGGAGCACTTGATAAAAATAGGAGGTGAAGGGGTAAGGGTTTGGCTTTTTTTGGTTGTTGTTTTTACAAATACATTCTTTGAATTCTTTCATTTCCTGAGCCTTTACATGATATGTGAGTTATTTTTCCAAGCTTTTTCCTGCAGCCATGAAGGCTAGAGAAATTATTTAAAAATAACATTGAAATTCTCATCTAATTGCATACCTTCTAGAAGCTGAGTTGTCAGCAGCCTGCTAAATAAGACGAGGTCTGTTGTATTTCAGGATGGCCATATTGCCATAGAATCAGTAAATAAAATATTTCAATAGGTACATTCCCTTTGTGTTGCCTGCTTCTTAAAAGGTCATTAACTGTATCTGTGAAAATTGGTAGTAGTGCCAAGACATCCATAACTAAGCTTGCAAAACTATTTAGGAAATATGGATTAAATACTGTGCTAATAGTATCCAAATATGACCACTGACAAACTTTAAAGGGCAATCTCCAGACACATGTAGAAGTGAGCCCTTTGAAGTGTTTTGCATCAGTTTATCTTTGCTCTAGCAAATTCATTTGAGGTTTTACCAACTGATTGAAATGGTAAGTAAGGCCAACAATGAGCAAATTCCATGTATTGTTGCTGTTTTGAAAGAAAAATCAATGTAAAATGTTTTGCTGCATTCTATATTTTTTCATTATAAATATAAACCCTAGCTCTGCAACTGCTTGTTTGAATGGCTAATGTTATGTGACTCAGTAAGACTACTTACTCCTATAAAATTAAGATGCTGCATGGGTGCATTTGCAGGACCGTGACCATGAGGAGCACTTGCTCAATGTAGTAACTACCAGTTGAGAAACAAAATAAAAATCAACTCAAATTATACCCATTTAAATTCAAACATTGAAAAATAGTTTAAATATGGTATTTCAGGATGGAAAATTTATAAAAACTCTGAAGATTTTAGGATTCTGTTAGCTCTTTAAATCCTCTGTGTAACAAGGCTACTACATAGCATTGTTCAGATTGATGTTGAAATAATGCAGCAGCAAGAGCAGCTGCAGCAAGAATTTACAGAAGCCAGGATCCAAATCAGACCCTGCTCAAAGTCCCTGCCTTTAGCTTTCTATTGTCAGGGTATGTCCCCCCTTAATTTATTAGCTTAATTCCAACATTGTCCATGCTTCTGGTACCAAGAAAGACATGTTTTCTCCCCAGCAGGAGCTGATGAACTTGTGGGCTGCCTTCCCAACATGTTTGCCTATCATGTGGCTTGTGGGCAGGTTTGGAAGAAGGTGCAAGTCCAGCACCCAGCCTTATGCTTTCTTTTTCATGACATGCAGAGGGTGATAGCAATGAATTGCAGCAGCAGAGTGCTGGGCCATGGGTAAACCCAGATTTTGGTAGTCCCAAAGGATTACAATCCTCACCCTGTTTCCTAACCCTCAAATTTGGTGATGGTAACCGACACCTTGGTTCTTGCTGGTTCTTTCACGCACAGGATGATGTTAGGTAAAAATAAATTTAAATAATTTTGAAACAAAGCCTTACATAACTTAAACCCAACATTAATAAGTCTCATCACTCAGACTTTTATAACCATCTTGTAAAACCTTCAGAATAATAGTTCACAGGGAGATTTACAATAACAGATTAAACAAAGAAACAAGTATCATAATTCACCTCTCAATTCTGAATGTACAATAGCCTGTCAATTCAATAGATTCAGTCAGTAGCCAAAAGTGACCTGTACTCGGGACAAAAAAGCAATTGTAAACCTCTGCTCCTCTTTATATTTAAATTTCAGAGCTAGAAGTACACCTTGGATGATCCCTACTGATGGCAAAGTTCATAACATGATGTTTGTATCCCATGTGCAGCCATACCAAATACTTTGCTGTCCTAATGACAAAATAACTGGGTGAAAAGAACTGGTATAGTTTTCTTTCAACTCACTTAACATGTTCAGTCAACTTATTGCAAGTTGATATTCAGGTTGCAATACCTTACATCTATTTGAGTTTTGCAGAATTTTATAGAAAGGTCATAAAATAAAACATTAGAATAGTATAACTTAAAGGTTACATAAGCATGGGCTACAGAATCAGCATAATCTGTAGTCCTATTGTAGTCTATAGGAAATAAAGGCAAGAACCAACCACACATTTAGTAAAATGAACATAACCATGTTAGAATCAACTGCTGGATAAGATTTTTTTTGTTGGTTTTCCAGTCACTCACACCTACCACTGGATTTCCTTTGGCTGTCAGTGATCTTGCAGAGTTGTGTTGTTGCATAGAACCATGTCAAAGATCATGTTCACTCACACATCCTGAATAGGAATTTTGTACCTATAGAATTTATGCCGTGTACCTTTCATCAAGGGAAGGAAGGAAAATTTCCTTGCTGTTTTTGTAGCACTTCAAGGTTAAAATCCATAGCAACAAAAATAATCCATCAAAGGTAATAAACACTCACAGAGATTAAAATAATTGTGCAAAGGGCAATTTCTTCACTGGAAAATTAAGACACCCAAACTAAAAGAAGAAATTAAAACCAGAAACCATAGTAGGAAACTAAAAGCTGTCAAAGTAAAAGAACTGCCTTGAATGTTAACCTGAGATACTTCAGCCAGGTCTTTTTTACAACCTTTTCTTTCCTGCTGACTTTATGTTACAGTGCTATTGCCTGTGCATAGTTGCTGAATTGAAGCTCTGCCTGTCTGGAGCTCTCATGTGTGCATGCTTTAGCTCTCAGTTGTTACTGAATTCACTTCAGCTGCCACTATCTAATGATTGCATGTCAAATTACAAAGCAATTAGGGAAAAATGCATAGCTGTAATACACAGGTTTAAAAAAAATCCAGAAAACCTACCTCTAAATTTTCTAGGTTTGTAATGATGACTTTGGAAATTATTAAGTATCTTATTAATTAATATAGTCTCCAAATTACTGACATGTGCTTAATTTGGTGTCAGTTTTTTATCTTTCCATCTTTCTCTTTTTCCTGCCTCTCAGGCTTTTTTTGCCTAGGAATATTTAAAGTTTATTATTCCACACCGTGGGGAATGGAAAAAGCATAACTTGAATTTTTGCTAAAGCTGCTACTGAAATAGAAGGTAGATAGATAAACTATCCACATGCTTTATTGTGTATTCTGACCCCTGAATTTTTGGTCTTTCTGTCTAGCATTACTGAGGAAAAACTCTACCGAAGATGAAATCCCTTGGTGGTATTCATTAATATAAGGCAACTGTAGTGAAAGAGTCTAGAGGAGAGCTCAATGATAGCTGCTACCATTGTGCTCTGAATCAGGAGCCAAAGAGGGGCGGATGCACATCTATGGCTAGCTCATTTAATATCTCTGCTTAACATCTCTGCCTCCCAGTGGGATTCATAATATTTAATTACATATCTAATGGGAAATTCAGCCTCACCCTGTGAGTTATTGTGCTTCCTCAATTTCTCTTACATTGTAGAAGCATAGCACTTCACAGGACTGGTCCTGCCATGAAAATTAATTAGTTTATGCCTGAACAAGGCTTTCAACACAGAGATCATTCTGTATGACAAAGTAGTACTAGATAACAAACTAAGTTATTCAATTGAATTATGGAGCCATAAGAAAATTATTGTCTCTTATTTTTAATCAAGCAGACTCCAATCCAGATTAGTCCCTGATGGTGATGCTTTGGCTATTTCAACAGGTTTTATTGCCACCAGAAAAGTTTCCCCTTCTTGCTCCTGTGCACCCTACAGTTTTCACTGCTGTATACATAATCCACTCAATAAAGCCAATTCTTGCCTTCATTGCACAGTAATTGTTAAGACAGCTTGTTGAAGGTAAATAGTGAGCCTTGATGGTTTGGAAACAAACTTCTCCACCTTGTTTGGTTTGCGTTTGATTTTTTTTATAAACATTTTTTAACCGTCACTCAGTGCAGCGATACCTGAATTTAGAAACAGCTCTGAAAGTCTGAGAAAATTAAGCACTAGTAGTTCTGCATTTCTTTTTATGGCATCAGAAAAATCTCAGGTTATGATTTCACATGCATGAATGCTTCAGTGCCCTCCCACCAGTTATCAGACTCTTTATTAGCCTGCATAACCCAAGCAGAATAATTTCAATACTGTCTTTAAGGGTCACTTGAGCAGGAGCTTCAAGACAAATTGTATTGCAGGCATCATAGAAATTCAGTATCTAACTTGGCAAAAGAGAGCTCAGTTTTGTTTGCTGAGCTATAGAGGTATAGTTTTTGCATGGTCTTCCTTGCAAGGATGAATTTCTGATCACAGGAACCCATTTGTAATCAAAAGGTTCATAAGCTTCCATCTTTCCAGACTATTATCATTCCAGACAATATATGTGGGACAGATCAGTGTTAATTTATATCAGTGAAAGATTTGGACTGGGTCTTCAAGATTTCCCATTTCTCATTTAGGCTGTGGTCTCCATGGTCCCCTGCTGCAAGAGCTTCTTTATTACGAGAAGAGTGGGAAGGACTTGCCAGCACCCGTTGTCTGCTCCCTTGTTCCCTCACACTGCATTGTACTCTACTGCTTGTAGACTTTTTCTTCCATTTATTGCTCTTACATTGGAAATCAGCTACAACAGTCATAAAGAACAACAGCACCAAAGAAATAAAAGCCACAACAATAAAAGACAAGAAAAAGAAATTCCAGTTAATGACATTTACCTGGGGTGATTTTCTCTACAGAGAAGTGGAGCAATATGGAAGGAAATTCAGAAGGAAGATTGCCCCTCAGTCCACTAAAAGTAATTTTGCATCTTGATATGATGGCCTTTAAAATCTGCTCATAGTTTCTCAGAACCTACTTGCTGACTTCCTTTTCTTCTTCCCCGCATTCTCATGCCTTCCTTTTCTCCCTATTGCTCCTTTTGGTTGACTTTGATTTTAAGGAGGTTTTTTTTTGTTATTATTAGAGGAAGAATTAGACACACAAAGAAATATATTAGAATTTTACTAAGTGTTCCATAAAATGAATGACTTATAAAGCTCTAGCACTGATCTTCCAAGTTTCTGTAGCTCCCAGCTTCATTCTAGTTACATCGTCTAACCAAAAGGAAGGATTGCTACCAAAGATGTCTTTGGACAAGTGGGGTGGTCCTGGTTAGGAGCATGGATATCACAACCAACTTTTTACCATATGAAACATCTTACAAAAGGTAGCAGTGAAGTTTTGCATTTCTTAAACAGAAATACCAACAGCTAAAATGGTAGCTCTCATCTAATACCTCTCTTTTTAATTAACATGAGTTAATGAGCAGAACTGAGGGGACTGTAAGGCGATGCTGATCCAGGGGTGGTGACCAGCAATTAGGGTTGGGTTCAGCCATGGTAAATCTGCTTGTCTGGTATAGCTAGGGCAAGAAAAGGATCTTTTATCCTCAGCCACGTCTCTGTCACAATGTGTTTGACCTAAGTGCTCTGCAAGGTGTAAGGGACCTTCTTTACTGTGGATCTGGCAGCTGGTATGTTTTGTGCACTGCACAATTGGGAATGGAAGTCATTACACGTTTGCTAATATTCCCTTTAGGTTTGAGCTTTCCTAGGGCCTCATCCCATAGGAACATGATTATTTTGTGAAGTAAAAGAAAGCTTTCTCTGTACTATGAGCTTTCATTGAATTCCTGCCTTATCCTGGAAGCAGGGTTGCCCAAAGCAGTTCTGAGATGCAGACCTCTTCATAGCATGTTGGCAGATCTAATCAAGCCCACAGCAGTCTTCAAAAAAACCTCCAAAACCAAACTTTGCCCCTCTGCACTCGTTCTTTACAAGTACTCAGGTCTCACCATTTCAAAGCAATCTTTTCAGAAAATCGATAGTTCTTCATCTCCTTCAGAACGAGAGCAAGTAGGACACTTGGACATTTGCTTTGTAATCTCTTCAAAAATTGCTTTCTTGTCTTCCCAACAGAATTAGGAAATATTGCAGTACTAAAAAAAAAAACCCTCAAGTTTTTTGCAGCACAGTCTCAGTTGTAGGACCCAATCTTTGCATTCCTTTTCATTTAGGGATTACCCTAAACTTACTGGTCTGTTTATACCTCAGGCACACACATACATCCTTGTTCCTCACACAGAGGAATTATTTGTTCTCACAAGTCCACGTTTCAGGAACCTGCTGTAGAAATCTTTACCATTTTAAAATTTCCGTTCTCTCTCCCTCTTTCCTCTCAGTGGCCCTTTAGCTATGAAAATGAACCGCTCTGCTCCCGCTGTGCTGAGCTGCTGAATCCAATCTAGGAAGGCTGGCCAGGCTTCACATCCCTGTCAGACACAGCGTTGACCTTTTTTTTCCTAATTGACAATGCGGGGCTTTGTGCTAATAGGATGACATCATTAAGTAGAGCTGAAATGCTTTCCCTGCTGTCTCTTTTGTCTCTCAGTATTTTTCTCCCACACTTAGAGGAAGTATTTGACTAGGAGGGAGTGTAAGGAAGACAGCTACACAGTGACTAAAAAATGGCAAGAAATCCTCAATTTCTCTTCATTTTTCCTTACTCACACTAGTTTCCAACCACACATCCTGAGCCCTCACTGTGTACTGAATCTTCCTTTTTCTTCTTCCAGGTTGGTAGCACTGATGCTGCTTTTCTGTATTTTGCGTTGCCTCACTGTCCCGAGATATGCTGCTGGGGATAGTCTGGTTTCTTCTTGACTTTGAATTATAATTGTTGTTGTTACGATAATGTCCTTTTACTTTAATCTTAATCCTCTCATTTTAATGAAAAAACTTGTTTACAAGATCCTTGTGCATCTCTGCAGCAATAAATGGTTAATTGAGATGCCTATTTTTGTGTTAAAATGTTGGCAATTAATTTTCATTGTTATACTAAACTATATAATAAAGTTTTAAAATAAAACATGGAGGGGAATAATACATGGAGGAAGTATATATGGAAGAGAAGAAGTCCCAGTGAAATGGAAAATATTAAGAGCTCTGTTTTGGCTGTCTTGTGAGATTGGTTCACCTATTTCAGTGAGTAGTATAACCTCTTAGGATGCTGCCTTAAAGCTTTAAAAAAACTGCTTTAATGCTGTTTAAGCATCAGCCTTGGCCAAGCCAACAAAGCAGAGACATGTGATGGGCTTCCACTGGAGAAGACAGAAAAAGCAGGAACTTCCCAGTTTGGCCTATCCCCCTCTTCTTTTCTCCTCTCCCATAGCTGACATATGGCATATATTTCCAGCCTGCTTCAATGCCTAATGACATGGAATAACTCAGATCCCAGGTACTTCTGTGAATCTGTTTACCCTAGCTGTTTCAATCTGCACAGTAATGCAACAGCAGCTAAGGCTAGTATTGATAAGCTGGGAGAAGCAGCCTCTTAAATCACTCAGACTAGCTCTACAGCACCATGGTTGTCCATAGCCTTACTTCAAATAAGGCAAGTAGGAATGATAAGATAGACAAAACAGAGTGAAGAAGGGAAAAGGTTCAGGAGGGAGAGGAAGCAGACCCCATTACTATTCAACACATTGACAGTTGGCAGGAATAGGGATTTATCTATTTTCCTTTTTGCCTAATCAATGCACAGCTATGTCATAGAAGACTCCTGGATTCCTGGACTCATGACAGTGAACTTCATGCTATTCTTTAAACCATGACACCTTTCCTTTCTGCATTTAAGTACTGTTCAAGAAGGCAATAACCACCATGTTATTAACACAACTTGTGAAGATTTTCTTTATTATTTAAACTGTATTTCCTAATCTTTTTTTTTCTTTTCACATTATCCCTAAAGACATGTTAAGCATGTTTAACAAGGATTTATTTCTTACATTCTGTTTCTGTCATATTTACCTTCAACTTTTGTTAACTTCCATAAGCTATTGTGAATAATAGAAGGAATTGTAGTTGTGCTACTTTGAACAGTAAGCTTAAGCATACTGTCTTTGCATAAGAGTACCTAGTAAACTAGCCATCTTAGAGCTGTGAGCAGTAGTTATTGATACAGTTTAATATTTCTCTTATGTCCATAGCCTAATGAGATTAGTGCTATGCAACTTTCAGCCTCAAAAAACAATTAGGAAATTAGGATAACAAAGTTAAATCCACGCAAACTACTATTTAAAAAAAAAAAGCCAGACCATCACACAATTCACCTTGCCAAATTTCAGCCCAGAGCCCAATTTAGCCTTTTTCTTTTCTTTCTTTTTTTTTTCTTTTTTTTTTTTTTTTTTTGTTTTTTTTTTTTATGGACAGGTTAAATACAGTGAGTGAAAACAGTATTTAGAGTGGAAATGCTGACAAAAACTTCACTGCAGCAGGGTGAACAATGCAGCTGTAATAATAGAAAGTATGCCCTTACCACAGCAAGAAAAATGTAAGGAGTTCTGAATTTGCTCTGAATGAGCCATTACTTACGTCTGTCACAAAGAAATAGGACTGCTGAACAAAAAAAAAAAAAAAAGAAAAGGATACATTAAGGGTGGTTCCCCCCTCTCTCCCCAAAAGAAAACTAAAAATAAAAAAGATCAGATGTGACTCAGGCTTTCAAACAACAAAAATAGCAAGATAAAAGAACTAGATTGCTTCATTGCCTAAAGAAATGGTTAGAATCTCAAAAAGTCTGAAATCTGATTGTAAGAGATTCACTTTATGGGCTGCTAAGGAGGTGCTGACCTTCGTCATCAATAGATTGTCTGAGCCTTTGTGGTATTCAGCAGTAAAGGAAATGCTTAAAAAGTCATCCCTCTGAAAGATGGACTGGAAAAATCTCCAGATCTCAGCCTGGCTGTTGGCACTGCACATGCTCATTCAGAAAGTCTGTCTGTAAATCTAATACAGGTAAATCTTGCTTAATTTTAAGTGATAAAACTGGAGCATCCTCACATTAGAGATGGATCAAGATACCTAGAATTCAATATAGGTGAAATCATTATAGAGGAGGGTAGCTAATGACCTAGCTGTGGTGGGGCTCTGGATGTGCTTTGTTATAGTACTATATTTCTCTGTCTGTACTAGAGGACATTGAAGGAATGGGATAATACTTATACAAGTGGTATAATTTTTTATACTCACATCATAGTTTTGCATGCAGTTTTGCCTGTTCCAACATTTGCACTGAAATGAACTGTAGCAGATGACTGCCCTGTGATTTCAAATGGCCTTCTGGAACAGGAGAACTGTTAAAGATTAAAGAGTACAGTTCCTACAACTTTCTGGAAAAGTCTCATCACTGCCTAAGTAATACACCAACATGGCAGTTGTCATGATAAGGATCTTCTAGCAGGGAGCCATGGTAGTGTATCAGGCTAATACAATGACATGGCTTCTGGTACACAAATGAGCTCACTGAAAGACAGATGGGGTATCTTGGCACAAAATGCATCTGTGTTGCAGATACAGTCATACCCTGGCTGAAAAATGTTGTGATGTTATCCTCTAGAAACCATACAAGCATTGAACATCCATAGCACAGAGCACAAAATACAGATGGACCACTAATGACTAGAGCTTCTAAGACAGCAGATAAGGTACAGCCAGACCATTCTGAATGAGGCAGCTTGTACCTTATGCTGCAAAGGAAGCAAAACCAAAACAAAACAGTGACAAGAGAAATCTCTGCCAGTTCTGGTCAGGGTCGGGAGGGAGAGAATTATTGCTGTCTCCAGATCTGATGTCTAATGTCTTGAATTTTAGTGAGGCATTTATGGAGTGTGTTCAATGCCAGAGCACGAGTCCACTTGGACTGCTGTCAAATGGCCCATGTAAGGAACCTGCTTCAGAGTAAGAAACATAATCATCGAGTCCTCTTTCTGCTTCCTAGCTGCTGTACCATTCCCCTGGACCTCTGAACCATGCAAGCGTATGACCCTGCAGGCCAACACTGGGGAATCTCTCTTTGAACTTGTATCTTCCTCCATAGTCTTGCCACAAAAGGCAACTGTGATACTCAAACAGCAGCTTGTGCTGTCTACCAAAAGATTTCACTGAACTTGGGAAACAGAACTTGTTCCAAAGCACAGCCTCATGAAATTCATGACCCAAAGAGCTAGTAACAGCAATATAACGGTCCAGTTTCAAGGCAGCTTAAACCCCTCAGAGAACTACTAGAAGTTCCTCTCTCCTGTCTCTACGCTTAAATCAGTGCTGAATGTAGCTCAGTGGTTCTGCCTTGGTATATGTAGACTTAGGAAGATAGCACTGCAGTCTTAGGTATTTTGAAAGGTTCTACTACACAGCCATAAGGGCAAAAGCTTTTGTGGTTGAAATCAAAGTTTAAATTCTGAAATAAAAAGGGCTCGCCAAAGAACTGGCAAATATAAGAACTAGGTGCCAGATGAAATCCCTGTGCGATTTATCAGCAGGTTCTTCTCTAGTCTGATGTAAGGTAATAGAAGGAGGTGTTGAAAGCAGAATAAAACTAGATACAGAACAAAAAGCATAAGTAACAGGGTTCATAAGACTATGCACATAAGGAAATTTGCATTATGTAGTAGGCAGGTTGCTCTCTCCCCAAGGTTTACTGAGATATATTAGGAAATAACAGACAAACCCAGAAAATTTTGAAAGATAAATTATCTTATGTTTCTTTTGCATTTATTTTTTTCTATTTGAAGAGATGTGGTTTCCTTACCAATAGACCAAACAAAATACTTATCTGTAGTAGCTGGTAGTGCCATGGACAGACATCTCTTAGTGAAAATTAACCCTCAAATATACAGAAAGCTGAACTTGCTTAGAACTGATCAGGAAGATCATTCCTGAGAGCTCACAAATTTAGAGTAGTTTAGTTAGTAACTGTAGCACTAAATTGTCTCATCTATATTCCTCTGCATAGTGATTCATTAGAAGCACTTTACAGTAAATGCTTCCAAAATAAAAACCAGACATTTTAACTAAACTCTCAGGAAAATACTTAACTGACAAAGATAATGATTTTCTAAAAGCTTTTCCCTGGAAGTGTGGTTTTTTTTTTTTTTTTTATTGAGGCAGTGATTAAAGTGAGCCTGCCTGAGATATAACGTGCTTCCATTGCACAACCCAGAGTCATGTTAATCAGCTTGAATACCTAAAAATACAATAGAAGCCATAAAAATCCACTTAATACAGCCAAGTTAATTTCAGTTGCTGGTCCACCAGAGAAATGTCCATATGTGATGAAAAAATTAGTGGTCGGTATTTCACAGTTTGTGCTCTGCTTTTTTTTTATTCCATGGCAAATTATGTTTAGATTCTTAAGATAGCCTCATGGCAAACAGTTTAGTCTAGCCAATTTCCCATTCACACTGATAGCAAACCCACTTCAGATGGAGGACTTTGCCTTTGTTAGCTTTCTGGTGAGGAGAAGATGGCCGATTGTATTTCGAGCTGCATCCAAAGAAGCGTGACCAGCAGGAAGAGGGAGGTGATTCTGCCCCTCTACTCTGCTCTGGTGAGACTCCACCTGGAGTACTGTGTCCATCTCTGGAATCCTCAATACAGGAAAGATATGGAGCTGTTGGAGAGGGTCCAAAGGAGGGCCACAGATATGATCAGAAGGATGGATCATCTCTTCTAGGAGAAAAAGCTGAGAGAATTGGGGTTTGAGGTTGCCCAGCCCGGAACAGAGAAGATTCCAGGGAGACCTTATTGCAACCTGTCAGTTCTTAAAAGGGATCTATGAGAAAGATGGGGAGAGACTTTGTACCAGGATCTGTTGGAAAAGGAAAAGGTTTTGAACTAAAAGAGGGAAAACTCTGTCTGGATGTGAGGGAGAAGATTTTTAAAGTAATGGTGGTAAAATACTGGCACAAGTTGCTCAGAGAAGTGGTGGATGCACAATCCCTGGAGACATTTCAAGGCCAGGCTGGATGTGGTTCTGGGCAACCTGATCTAGTTGAAGATGTCTCTGCTCATTTTTAAGGGGGTTGGACTAGATGACATTTGAAGGCTTCTTCCAACCCAAACTATTCCATGATTCTATGATTCCATGATACTAATTCTGCTTGAGAGCTCCTTAGTACTATACGTCTGCTTAGAGGAAACTTCCTATAAACTTGTATATGATGTAGATACTTAAATCTCATTTTCTAGAGTTCTATAGGACCTTCACTGAACAGGACACCCAAAAGACTGTGAAAGTCCTGTGTTCTCCCCTCCAGAACACAGTATAGCCGTACACTGCAGGGCCACATGGAGGTCCGTAACAGGTCTCAGTTATGTTGGCCTGACATGGCACTAAGATCATCAGGCTCATCCCCTCAGCTGGTACTGGGGCTGGCTGGAGTATCTACTCTGCTGCACAGGGAAGAAAAATCATAATTTCCTAAATTACCTAGTGCTGAAGCCAGCACTGAAAAACACAGCTTCCAATCTTTAGGCTATGAGATGGGTTTGTTTTAAAAGGGATTGAATGTCTTACAAACAGGTAAAATTGCTGCCAGATGCAAGTACATTAACCTTTTTCAGCTGCTTTAGTGCTGCCATTCAAAATAATCTGCTATAAATATGATTCCTCTGAGCTCCATTCTGACAAGTATGGAGCGCTATCTGGGGGAAGGGCCAGTGGTTTTCCATCTCCACTGAACTCAGTAGGAGTTGTGGTTTCTCAGCACATTGCTGAAAAAGTCTGCTGAAATTACCTTAAATGACACAATTATCCCCTCACCTCTTACTCCTTCTCTTGCAGTTGTGGAAGGAGGAATAAGTTTCTTCACAGGCAGTTCTGCTGCAGTAAAGCTTTCAGCCTGGAGATGGTGAACAAATGTCAGAATCAACAAGTTCTGGGCTGGTGACAGTCCTGGCTTCAATCTGGCTTAGCCAGGGAAGAGGTGCGAAACATAGCAAAGATTTGAAACCTATTTACAATAACATTCAGTACCAGCTTCTCATACGACCTAAAATGGCTTCACCTCTTCCCTTTACCCCTTCCTATAAATTTCTGCCCATTACCTAATTCCCACTCCCCTACAGAACAAAGGTTCACTGTACCATATCATCCAGGACACATTCTGGCAGCTTTTACCCGTACAGTAGCACATAGCGTAGGGCCCTCACTAAAAGTCTACAAGTTGCCTATTCTTTTAAATCTGTTCCTGGCTGAACAGAAATGGATTTATTATGCATTTTTCCTTTGTACAATCTGTACCTGTAGTTAAGTACATTAAACTGGTGTTAAATGCATGGAGGTCTGTTAAACAATAACAAAATGTTAAAGGCTGAGTGCTTATGCTTAACAAACCATTCTGAAAGACGATCATCATTAAAGCTATTTACAATTATACTTGTCATTATTGATGGAAAAACTGGAGAAGACAATTACCTGTGCCTTGCACCTTTTCACTCTGAAGTCAGCAGAGGCAGATGAAAATCAACATTACCTTTGAATCTGAGCACAGTTATGAGTTTACAATGCAGATTGTCACCTTCCCTGTTGCATAGGAACTGGTATTGAACAGAAGCTTATGAACTTGATTCTGCACCTTATTTAACAAGTTTGAATCCACTACTGGCTCCCTAGACTGATAATTAGGGTGTTAAGTCTTAGGGGAGGGATGCATTTTAGCAGCAACATTCCAGTGTCCCTTGTAAACAGGGCAATAAGAAATAGCTTTGAACACCAAATCCAGATCTGACTTTGGCTCAAATACAGCTGGGACCCCACTTGGAGCTCATGGCCCTCTGGAATATATTAATTCTATCTGATTTTTTAATATCCCTCTCTGACCTCAGCAGCTGTGCTTACCAGCTCTCCAAGTTCAGAACACAGTGATTTTTTGAACTGTGTAACAACATACAATGCGAATGAATCAGTCATAAGGTTTTGGTTGCTTTTCTTTTGCTTAAAAGCCACACTTTCCCTTCTTGTTGCAGATATAAAACTGGTATGCTGACATTATTTTGCAGTTTAAGGGACCTAACCCTAACCCTAAACTTTTACACAGGAAAGAGAAAGTAATTACAGCATGTCTAATATTTTATGTACTAACTGTTGAAGAGTTTCCTTCTTTCGTAATAGTGCCCACAAGAATGGAGAAGACATTAGCATGCGTTTTTTGGCTTTGGAACATTTGAGTATTCTTAACTTTTCTACATTTTCTCCTAGGACTCTTTCTTTGCTCAAGTTATGGCATCATAAAGCAACATTGACTTCCAAAAAAGATATTTTGTAAGCATGAATGGCAAGAATGAAACCTCTCAGCAAACGCATAGAAGTAAGCAGTTAAGTGTAGAAGCAAACAAGTTGAATGATATTCCAGCATCACTGCAAGAGGTCAAAAAACATCTTGGAGGTACAGCAGCAGAAAATATAATGGACAGAATAAAAATGGCAAAGAATAAAAACCAGAACAATAATGTAGAGAGAGCAAACCACAAACGGGAATCAGAAAATAATGAAAAAATGGCTGTGCAAACAGAAGAAACAACTTTAGAGACTGGCAATCCATTAATGCTGACAGCTCTGCCACATATTCCTCTGGAAAGCTTAAGTGACGTAGAAACAAAGCTGGTCTACACTGATGAGGATAATGTTTTCCTTGAGTTTGAAGAGCCTATGGTGCCTAGCAGCACACAATCAGGGTGTCATGATTCTGAACAAGCATATGCTCTGAACACATCTGACAGCAGCTCTTTGCCCCACATCAATGAAGAGCTTCAGATGACCCTCCTGGAAGCCAGCACTTGCTACAAACAAAAGAACTATGCTGCAGCAGTGGAGCAGTTATCAACAGCAATGGAGGTATGGGGTAAAAGTACAATCACCATAGTGAAGTAAATGAAAGGCTATCATTGTACTAACTTGGTGTAATAATATCAAAGCAAACAAGGAGCACAAACCTGGGATGGATACAGTTTAATAAAACCCTGAGATGCAATTTCCCATGAAATCTGAGAATTAAAAGCTAAAAATAAATCATAGAGGAAGGGTGGCACTGGACTGAACCAAAGAATCTTGGCTGATCTTGTACTTTTCTCTAAGTCTTAAACAGTATTTATGTATGGAACAAATTTAAGTCCCATAGAATGTGATGGGTCAGGAGGGGAATCTTTTTAATCCCAGCGCTGTCAGAGCCAAATGATACCTCAATAATCAGGGGAGTCCCCACTCTATCCCAGCTGTCTATGCACTACTGGGTTAAGTGTTTAATCATGCTTTCCGATTCCCTTTTTTTCCTCTAAAACCAGAAGGTGGCCGCTGGATCTGTGTGGAAATCCATTTTTTTCCACATGAGAAAGAACAACCCCAATAGCGAGCAACCTCCTCCAGATACAAATGGCTTTCTTTTCAGCAGCTATGAGTCCAAAAGCTGGGGTTTTTATGAAAAGAAAGTCTTCTTGACTGCCTCACATATTAAAGAAATGACATGACCCTGACTATGATCTGTGAAAGTAATCTATGATTTTAATGACTTTCTGCTTTTAAGCACTCAGACTTGAGCTGTCTTAAACACATCTGTTCTTCAATAAGCAGTTATTTTCATGTTTCCAAAAGCTGAGCCCTTTCTAGTTTCAGGCTGAGCCCCCAAAAGGAGGTGTCTAAAGGCCTTTGACATTTTTAAAAACTTAGCCAGCCTTGAGTTTTATCAGTATAATATGAAAGGAAAAGAATAGAAGAGGGAGTTCCTAACACTCTGGCAAGGTTGAATTAATTTCATGGGGGGAGGGAAGAGAAAGGAGGTGTAGGAAACACCAGCAGGTGGGTCACAGTTACATCCGCCAGCCTCTTGTTTCCTGGAAGCCAAAGCTAGCAGCATTTACAGTAAAACTGATTGTTCAAAGTTTTATCATTATTCCCAGATTTCTCGAGTGCTGCTAATCTCAGTTAATTATATTGGAAATCCCTTGTATTATGCCCATGTAATTCATGATGTGCCAGTAGAAGTCATGGTTCATAATAATCACATAATGGGCAAGGACTTATACGTAATCAGATTTTAGTTACCCTGTCGTGTTTCCGTAATGCTGTTGTAAAACTGACATAATCACAAAAAAGCACCAGTTATTTAAACATTTTTTATCAGATTGATGTACAGTATCTTTCTCCCTCTTTCTTAAACAATGTAAGATAACAAAAATTGGATTACAATTGCTGGGAACAGACCATGATAAACTGTTTGCTTGTGTGCAGAATGAAATTTAATAGTGGCTTCAGCATCTCAATTTTTAGTAATGTTAAGCCTGTTCAATAGTAGCACTCTGCAGCCAAAGGCTGCTTTCAAAGAGGAAGCATTACAGCATTTTGAAAACCGTACCTCCAAGAGCATAGCTGTCCTATAAACCTTGAAAAATACCCTATAACCTCACAATTAACCCAGATGCTAACATTTACTGTACAGATGAGGGCTTTACTTTTTCTATGATACGTGCTACAAAAAAATGTTTCAAGTAGCTGTAAGGATTTTAAAGGTCAGTGTCCGCTTCTCAAAATAAAGAGAGACACTTTCTACTTTATAGGAATATGGCTGGTGATTAGAATAGAGGACTTGCAAGCTAGACTCTCTGAACTCTAATGTTTTATCTCCATTCTGACCCTAATCACTTCAGCTGTACACTTGACATGCTGAGAAAGGGTCCAACTACACTTGTTTCAGTACTGTACTGCCAAACCTAATTCAAAAGCATTTACAAAACATTAGTTTGCAGTTGAAAACCAGATATCTTATTCCTACTTTTTTTTTCTATAATACCAAAGGCATTTTTGTTTAAAACAATAAATACTACAGAAGTGAGTGAGTAGAATTAGTAACTGCAATCCTTTTTAGACTTCCCCTTTCCCCCCGTTCAGAAATGAGCTGTGATGGTGACCAAAGTACTTATCAATTGACAGGAAAGTACCTGCTGCCTCCTAAAAGGAAATGGAAAAGCCACCTAATAGACATCCTGGTGAAAGATTAAGTAGCGGTTAAAGAATTTCTTCCTGGGATTGCAGACAGAATGATTTGGAAATCACAGAATTGTAGGTCTGGAGCTTCTCAACAGCCTCTTAATCTGGCTCTTCTCAGAAGTAAAAACCAGAATATCCCTGAAAGACACATCTGTGTTTTTCACAAAAGTGTCTTTCACAGACAGACTTATCTATACTAGCAAGCTGACAGGAAGTTTTTCCATGTCTTCCATGCCACAAAACAGCTCAGAGTGGGTTTTGTATCCTTATTTGACATGAAGAGCAATTAACCAACCTATTCTCTTTGTACTCGCAACCTCTTGCCACATCTCTTTTTCAGTTTTCTCCAAATTAAATAAATTTAATCCTCTTAGTATTTCCTCCCAGGTCATGTATTCTGAACTCCAATATTTTTTTTGTTGCTTTTTGTTGCAATGTCTCCAATTTGCCAACTTATTTGGATTTCTCTGCACAAATTGGAGATGGTGCAGAGAAATCCAGCAAACTTAAGCTGCCGAGATTGGAAATGTGGTGGATTTGCCCATTGCTTTTTGGAGAAATAAACAAAAATTCCTCTGCATTTCATATGAGTGAAGAGATGTGTGATACGATGCAATAAGCTCAAAGGTCAAAGCCATGGTTTCCGTTTACCAAAATTTACAGACGTTTTCAGATTTAAGGAAATTAAGGCTTTAGCCTGACATCATTGCAACATTTTGAGTAAGAGATCTTGATACAGAAAAGCATGTGCACAGCATTAAATTTGAATAATACCACAAAAGCTAGTGCTGCCTTAGACACTGCAGACATCATACATCTGGCTCTTTCTTTAAGCCAAAATTTCTTCTCTAGATCCATCCATATATTTATGTTGCATTATTTTCTATATTGTGTCATTTTTCAGATCTGCAAATAACAAGCAGTTCTGAAAGTCTAGCACTGAAATTATTGAATTTAAAAATTATTAATCAGAACAGAAAATGGAAATGCTTGTTCGATTTAGAAACTTTTATGTTGGACAGCATGCTGCTGATTACCACAGATATCAGGAAGGCAAGGTTATCAAGAGAACTGGTGGCTTCTTACTATTTCTGCACTATTTAGTTACCATTAAATTAATCAGGAGGGACTTAGCATTAGTCAGCTGCGTTATAGTTGGCCTGGGAGAGGAAAAAATAGTACTCCCTTAAAGAACTCTCACCATTAGACATAAGAATTAAGTACTTTTTGTCGCTACTGAGGAAAATAGCTGTGGAAATTGGGGCAATAGTCTTTGCTTTTCTACTTCCTACCTCAATAATACAGTATATTATATATACTACATTGAGAAACACTAAATTCCCCTAGATTTTCGGCATCCATCTGTTAGAACATAGGGGAATAGAACTTGAACATCTGGAGTGGGATATGAAGGGTATGAGAAATCACTCTTTAGCTTAAACCCTCAGTGGAAACCATATACATGTATCTATAAAATCTCTAGCCAATTATTAACAGCTTAGCTACAAAATAACATTAAACCTTTATGAGGATTGAAAGATCTTGTCTCAAACTAATCTCCTAATATCAGAGTGTAAAAGACCTCAGAAACACCAACCTGCACAAATTTAAATTTCAGACCCCATTGTTCTGAAAATAATCCTCCCCTGTGATTAAAAAATAAATGAGAAGAGTTCATGACTGCGGTGCACAGAAAGAAGCCCACAATATCCTGGCGCACAGCTTTTGGTGTAGAATATCTGAGGCATGAAATGAATCCCACAAGTAAGGTGAAGGCCTCAAACAGCGTGTGATTAATTTACAAGAGTGCTGTTGTGGTGCCTTCCATAAGCTGGAATACCTCCATTTTCCACAGATGGCTATTATTGGCACTGTTCCTATGGCAGGGCGATAAACATTAGTGCCATTTTTTTTTTCTTGCACACCTTGAGTTTTTAGATTAACCTTTCCTGCGCAACAATACCTTCCACACAACAATACCTGCAAAAAAAAAACAAGTATTTTGAAAGTGGCTGTGGCACTCGTGCCTTGTGGACATAATTGCATACCCGTATAGAGTTAGGCTGCATGGTTCAACCAAGCCTTCCATCAGTTTCATCGTGCAAGAAGCAAAAAATGAGTATTTCCTAGACAAATACCTATGTGAAAAGAGGTACATCTTAAGCAGTGTATCCACTGGCAAAGCACATGAGAAAAGCACAGGTGGCTTTATTTGACTCATTGCTGCAAGGGCAGTCCTGGGAGCACTGTAGGATTAAGGTCTTTGCAAGTGCTCTCTGTTGGGACCATTGGATGCATTGCAAGCTAGCTGCTGCAGAAAGACTAGGACACAGCCACATTTCTGCCCATCCTTCCTTCTTCAACATTGCCTCTTTTTGCAAATGGATCTGGAGGTCCAAGAAGCTATCAATGTATAACTGTGTAACACCTTGCTTAATGTAACATGGAATTCCTGGTCATCTGGAATGAACAGGGCATTTGATGGGACTTAATAGAGTTTTCCCTAACCACTCTCACCAACAGCTGTACAAGAACTAAACACAGTAGAAGTCCTCAAGGGGAAGCCTCATGTGAAAGGCTGAATATTTATTTTAGCAACTTTCTGGGGCTAAAAATCAGACTCAAATTATCTACCCTTACCATCAACATAGGTCCTCTAGAAACTTCTTGGGAGTACATTTGGTCTTGGATAGAGAACATCGAAGATTACAGTCACTATTTCCCCAAAGCCTGAATGCAAGATACTTTACTCTTTATAAATATACTTTTAACATCTAACAACAAAGTAGTTTCCAAAATATGCATTTAACTTTCTTTAAAAAAAACTTTTTTTCTCTCCCCATAATCCCATCATTATATTTTTAGGCTGCAAAGCCAAGAAATTGACTTACACACACACACACTACTGATTGTCTTTTATGGCTGCAGAAGATTTTAGACCAGGATTGTGAAGCTTATACAGATGGCTCAAATCTGGCTTGTGGAATAGAGTAGGAATCTGTTATAATGATCCATTTGGACATGCTCCCATTTTTTGATCAGTGAATATGAATTTATTCATCTTCTAGACATTTCCAGCATGCCTATCACAATTAAATAAAGCTGAGGAACTGCACAGCTATTTCTCTATAAGGATTCTTGCTCCTCTTTTCTTGCCTGATCAGCTGCTACATATTGGCTTATACTTTTTTTTCCTCAAAGAATACTACACGTTAACCATAAAACGATATATTTCCTTACTCATATGCATGTACAAGAGCAAAATTCCTATTCCAGAAAGGACAGGCCATATTTTCTGATAATTTTGGTGCCAAAGCAGATCAGTCAATTTCTAATTAACTCTAATTAGCTTCCTCACATGTTATTAAATTACCTACCTGGAGGTGACAGGCATTCAAAAGCACCAAATATTTTCTCTATACTTTGCAAGTATTAAGCAGTATATTTGATTAAAAATAATCATTCACTCCTTGTCACTTAAAATCAAAAGCCTCATTGTAAGATATAGTCTGTATGTGTTTAGGTCATTCACTGAGAAATGGAGACAAGGTCCATGTAGTAGTTTCCTCAGCAGGTAACATCAGAAAGAAAAGAGAGAGGAGTAACTTCAGGGCTCAGGGCACATCACTGCCAGCTGGATACACAAGGGGCTTCTCTGAAAACTGGGAAGCTAAAATTATTTAGACACTTAAACCCTACAGCTCCCCCCATGTATTGCAGGCATTGTGGCACCCAATGACAGATAAACACAAAGGTGCGACACTACCTCACCTCTCTGTGTGCCTGCCTGCCTCAAAATGGAGCTTCTGTTATGCTCAAGGGCCCTAAGAAATTGGAAACATTTATCCTCCCAGCTGCCACCTGCTCCTGGAAGGACGTGTAGGAACAGAGAAGGAAGAGCATTTCATGTTTAATTTGTGGCTCTCGGTGCTCCCTGGCTAGAGCAAACACAGCGCAAGAATGTAATGGACAATTGGCTTAATCTATAGTAAGGAAATTAGGCAAGTTTGGAGAAGGTTCAATCACCAAAAGCAGCTAATTCAGGAAAGCAGCAGTCATAGAAGATGTTCTTTTAAAGTATTTTCTTGGTGAATTGTCTTTAAATCATACCACTGCATACCTACACAGACTCTGCATAAAGACACAGGCTGAAGTGGGCACCGAATTGGAAAGTGTTCATGGACTGATTTGAAAGCAACTTTATCCATGAGGACAGTTTAGAGAAAGTGTGTTATTAAAGTACTTTATTTCCATTTAGAGATTCACACAGGCATACACAGACAGTAGGTGGTGACAGCTGCTACCAGAACCATTTGTTATCTTACTCCTGTTCAGCTTTTGACAGTGTAAAATGAATATAAATGCTGAAAAGCTTTAACAGAGGTGAACCAAACAATAAAAAGTAGGGAGGAATGAATTCTCGTTAGGCTACTTTAGGGAAGAGCTTTATTTCTGTTTATTCCTGAGGCATGAATATGTGCTGTGTTTCTAATGCTGACAATACTGTTGAGAGGATTCTTGTTGGATTTTACCAAATCCAGACCATCCTGAGGTGGGGGAAAGGGGAGAGCTGGCCTTGCAGCTAGCTTTAATGACATACCCAGAAACGGCATGAAAATAAGTCTTCAGCATATTATTGCTTTTCCCTAATAATCCTGTCCATCAAAATGGAGTGAACCTTTCACACAGTTTGCCTTAATAAAAGAGCTGGTGAGATATCACTGTGTTTGGACTTAGAAGGAGCAAATCTCTTGGCATCAAGGGGATTAAATTAGTTGGCCTGAAATTATATTGCTTTTTCCAAGCAGTCATGACAGCTCTCAGAATCTTGCTACAATATAGTCACATCACACCAGCTGACAGTTGCCTCCAAAAAAACATCCATTTTGGCCAGCTCCTCCTGCGAACACTATCAACAGACTGATGCTCCTGCTTCAAAGATGAATAGGCATTTTGAACTATAATCCTCTCAAAGAGGTACTGCTATCAGTTTTGACTTCTGATTGTTTGGTTTTCATAGAATCATAGAATGGTTAGGGCTGCAAAGGACCTTAAGATCATCTAGTTCCAGCCCCCCTGCCACAGGCAGGGACTCCTCACCCTAGACTAGGTCACCCAAGGCTCTGTCTAACCTGGCCTTGAACAATGCCAGGGATGGAGCATTTACCACTTCTTTGGGCAACCTCTTCCAATGCCTCAGCACCCTCATAGAAAAGAACTTCTTCTTTATATCTAGCCTGAACTTCCCCTTTTTAAGTTAAAACCCATTATCCCTTGACCTATCAACAAGAGGAATAGCTCACATGAAGTATTTACTCCATCCTCAGTTTGATCTTGGATGAACTCACAGTGAAGGACTGACAAATTTCATATTACAAACACAATCTACAAAGGAGATTTCAGTACTCTGTACAAAATATAAAGTTCCTCAGAAACTAATATATATTGATTCCACGATATATTTCATTATAGCATTTTGGGGTTGTGTTTTTGAACACGGTTTGGGTTTGGTTTTTTTTTGGTGGTGATGTATTTTTTTGGTTGGTTGGCATGTTTTTGCTTCTGTGACTATTTCTTTCACCCCAGCAGTACTGATAATAGAAACACGCAATAAAATTAGGATTGATTATAAGAGGAACAGATTTATAGTGCATCACACAGATTAAGCTGAAGTCAAATGGTTGATATTTTCCTAAAGCCTTTGCTCCTGATGTAATACTTCTGAAGTAAATTATTTACAATATGAGACAGATCCCTAAGTTTGCACTGAGGGGAGATAAAACCTTTAATCTGAAGTTGGGCCAATAAACAGGAACGATTTGGGTTTAGGAATACTGCAGGGAACATCATTAGCTTCTGTGGAAAAGATTATTTTTACACATCAAGATTATTTTTACAAAGCAGTGTTCACCTAGAAATGAGCACAAAGTAAAACGTTATATCCTCCAAATTTGGTGGGCACTCAAAAATCTCATTTTTGCAGAGTTCTTATTTCCAGAAAGGGCCAAAACAGTGACAGATGTACAAAACATGTCAGCCTTTGAGGAACATAGATTTAGGTTTGAATTTCTCTAACATTCTGCCCCACCTGATAAACAAATTCCTTCCATGTACCTCTGGTTCCTGCTAAAAGGCTGGTTGTAAGCCAAAGAAGGAATTTAAGCATAGGCATAGACAGAACTTAAGATAAACCCAATGAAAATGTCAGGAGAGCAGGATCAATTCCACCTCACCAGATGCCATGGTGATGGCAAGCAGCCTAATAAGTTCATCTAGTAAAGCCACCACTCACCAGATCCACACTTTTCTGGTAAACTGGTTTTCTCAACAGAAATGGGGAACATTTTTCATAACGCAGGACAGCCCAGGTATATTTGGCTTTCAGCCAGTATTGTACAACTAGCAATGTGCCCAAGATAGCAAATGTTTCCTGCACACACATTATTACAGCATCCAGTGCTAACTCTATGCAGAGTAGCTAATATGCCAAAAATACCATACGTAGATATTATTTGAATTACCTATTGCAGAGCATGCTGTAGGAAGCCTTCTGAATTTAGTTCTTCTCAACTGACAACTGCGTTCATATTTAGGAGCAAATTATATATTTTCAATACGTTTTCTTGCAAGTTATTTACACGAATCTCATCAACAATAAAGACAGGAGATTTATATACAATTCCTCCTCTGCTGACTGAAATTGTATACCAAGGTGTCAGTATGACTTTGAATAGAGCTGGAAAGTTACGCTGCATGAAATCATGTCATTGAGGGAAAATCCTCTCGTTCTCCCCCATACTTTTTGTCTCCACTGAGACAAAACTGCCATTAACTGTTTCTTTGTCATCCTGGTTTCCTGCAGTATGTTTGATAGTGGCTAATAGCTGTAAAGACTCTATTACAGTACAATATACAAAAAGCAGTTTATTTTCAGGAATGTGTGACGCCTGCTATCAGGTTTTGAAAATTATTTTCAGAAGGAGCCTTCCTTAGCAGACATTTCCTGGGATGCAGTTAGTGTTCAACTTGCCAGGTGCCTGATGTGCAATGCAGTGACATTATCAGGCTGATTACTTGGATGGATCTGAAGTGAAGGCATCTGGTTAGGACTGTTGGCCAGTCAGAAGAAAAGGCACTAATTAAATACTTTGTGCCTTTTCAGGTTTGTCTCTCTGATTAGCCACTCTAAAAATCACTGCAGGAAAAACCACCGTTATCTTTAAAAGAGAGGCATGATTAAACATTCCTCTGCTAACAAAGAAAAAAAAAGAAAAAAAAATAGAAAAAAGGCAATGCAATCAACTCAGCAAGGCTGGCAAGTTATTGCTATATTCAAAGTAACTCAGCCCTTTCATCTGACAGAGGAAACCATAAGTGATCTCACGGAATTTGCCAATGAATCTTAGTGCCACATGCTGTTTGACCAAATTTGTTTTCCTAAGCTAGATTGGTCTTAAGGTATGTATTTATAACTACAAAAATAGATGGACATCTATTGGGCATCTTTAAAGTAAACTGTATTCCTGAATTTAGCATATGCTAGACCTATAATAGTGATCAGTAAACTGTTATCATTGCCAGTTTCTTAAAAATGAACCCCTCATGTGGTTTTCAGAGGAAACAGTTCCAAAGTACCAATGTACAGATCACCAAAGCGGTAATCCTACTCTTCTAAATTACACACGTGCTAACTAGAAAGCTACCTTAACCATCAACATTTCCACTGGTCTTTTACCAAAGCCATGGTTGGTCTTGGGGGGGATCTTTTCCTCTCTTCCTTATTAGCTAATGCCTGGAGGCCTTTACTCATAAAATGTCCTTGCCTGCTGCTGCAGCTAAAGTTAAAGCCTTAAAACCACAAAAAAATCTATGCTAAGTTCGTGGTATCAAAGACTCATTCTGTGACCCTTGATAAAGTACTTGATCACAAGCATTTATATGACTGTGGTTTCAGCAATATTTATAGGGCCTTATACACTGCAAGAGAAGCCTTCTTTATCAGTGAAAATACAACATAGTGTTAGCTCACCCCTAATAAAAGAATTGCCCATGACACTTTCATTCCTTACATTTCACTTATATACTTGATAACCCTTTGAATGGGATAACTCAGTAATCTTCTAAAGGACGCATGTTCACAAAACCCGCTTGATAGCCTTCAGTTTTAACAAGGGCCCCTATGAAAATATAAATCTCCTTTGGCAGGATTTTTTCAAACTGAATGTTATTTCTGGAAAAACACTTGTATCTACTGGCAGGGGCACATGCAGGTAAACTAAGTCTGAAAGTAAAAAATACTGTTACATGTGCTAGCTATGGTAAAAGACATAAACTGGACATTACAAGTTTTCAACCCCAGATTGGCTGTAAAGCTTCAAATGTTTAAATGATTTGCTTCAATTTTAAATCCTCTATAACCCTTAAGATATTGGCTAGATTTCTGCAGACCAAAAGCTCACTAAAGTTTTAGGCATGATGTACCCCAAATTTCCCAGTTTGCAATTAAAATACAATTCTCACATAGCTCTAGGGAAAAAAGTAAAATAACCAAACGCCCTCAACAGTACAAAAAAGCAACTGCCTCTCCAAGCCAACAGCTATATTTGAATGTCCTTGTGACAAGACCATAAGGTACTCAGAGGAGTGAGAGGGAGCTGCTTTTACTTAAAGCATTCCAAAAACACCATAGCCCTTTTAATCTTCAAAATTGGTGTTATTGGACTGCAGACTGCAGCAAGATAAATAAAACTCAGTTGTGCTAGGCAAAACTTGAAAATTGCAAACAAATCTCCTCCCTCCTCATTATGTCTGTGCGTGCCACAGCCTTTCTTCTTCCCTTGTTCTCAGTCCAGCTGGGTTTTCTAAAGTTACGACAATCTGCAGCTACAGAGGCTCCTCTGGATCCCTAGGAAATTTTCCTTTTCCTCTTCCCCTTTGAAACTCCGCAGTGAGATCTACAACTCTTCTTCACATATCCCCCATGCTGAAAATCACACTTCACTGTCTCCTTCCTCCCTAACTCCTCCCCTGGGAGTTTCTCCTAATCAGCTTGCTCAGGACCTTTTTGGGACTCTCTCTGCCTCACCCCCCCCCCCAGAAATGCTCACTCGGACTTTGTATTCTGTGCCAGACAGGCCAACACAAGGAAGTGATCCTTCTTCTATTGCATAGCCAAATCATATTATCAGAAAGGCCAGCAAAATACAGTAAAGGGTGATAAACCACACACAAAATATTTATCCTCCATCAGAGCTTAGAACACAATGATGTGCTTTTCAGCCAGAGCTAAGATCATTCACCTGACTAAAACCTTTTCCAGTGATGTCTCTATTGCTACCAAAACAGTACATTTATTTGTGCATCTTATTGTGCACCAATACTAGACACTAGGGCTATTCTGTATATTTATAATTTTCTCCCCTTAGTACAGAAGGAGCCATTTCTGTATAATTGATTCTGATTTTTGGTGCATGTTTCTGCTGTTTGTATAGAACTAATGTGGAAAATTCTCTCTCAAATGCACTGACCCACTGCAGAAATGCTACACAAAAATTAGGAGAGTTTGGGACACAAAAAGTATACAGCTTAGATATAGGATGTCCCAAACTCAGGCACATCCCTTTAAAAATATTACTCTGATTTTGAGAGATTAAAGATTTAGTTACTATTAATTTCTTTGAACCCTTACTCTGAGATGTCTGAGAGAAGACCTGACAGAACGCAATCTTCACTGTATTTAAATATATTTTCTGAATCCTTATCTGTTCAGGTATGGTTTACAGAGACTTATGTCTTGGTTTTTGGCAGAGATAACTGCGGGGTTACACAGGTCTAAACATAACTCTTCATATCAGCAGTAAGACTCAAGGAAACTCTGAATTGCAGCACTTTATACTGAAGGGAGTCCTAAATGATTTTTTCTTCTCACAATTATTCAAGAACCTGAAAGTCCAGGGAGTAGCCTGATATCTCTTATTCCCATAAATTTAATAGAGGTCACAGCATGGCAAATTCAGCTGAAAAGTGTTATTACAGAAAAACCCGATGATACTTTTATGTTCACTGATGTGAACATAATTCTCTGGGTCTTTTAGGTACATATAGCATGTCTTATCCATAGAGACACTTCAGCAGATATATACAGTACCATGAGAAAAGTTGTAAGTGATGAATTTGCTGATTTATAACTTCTACTGATAACAAGATGATAGAAAATCTGAAATGTATGGGTGTTATTATATATACTGTGTAACTTCACTTTGTGGAGAAGGGATGTGAAAGAAAAAAAATATTTAGCACCCCTAGAACTAGGGGGACGCTTCCTCAAATGACCTTTTTTGCCTCTTAAGCATTGAGCTGATCTCCAACCAGTGCCCAAAAAAATTAAAGATAGGGATAGCTTTGTAGATGCTAAGTGTGGATGTGAGTCTATAATCCTTCTCGCCTTTAAGAATCACAAGCAGGAAGAAAGATGCATACATAGGAGAGCTTTTTTTTCTGGACAGATTTAATCTTCTAAAGGGATCTCAAACTGTGGAGTTGATACTGTATCTCCTACAGATCATCACTGCATTTTAATTATTTAGGCACAAGGAACTAATTACTATAACTAAACTCATTAGTGATGCGGAGCTGGCAAAACTGGGCTTAAGCCATTTAAAGTAGAGGCTACATTCATCCACATCAGGCTGCAGTTGTATATCAGTGCCATAAGCATCCACAACACTGCTCTCAGTGTGATCCAAGATTTTAAGCACACAGCCTAGATAAGTATTAATTTGTCAATCTTCATTACAGATCTACTTTCAAAGCTGACTCGCAGTGAAGTCACTTAGATGAAATCACTGCACGCTACACAATGCTGTTAAGGATGTTTATCCAAGCAAGGGACATTCAATTGCCTTTTCATTAGTAGCACTATATGGTTATTCTACTTAAAGACAAGGATCTTACACTTCATCTATTTGCTCACAGTTAACTTTTTTTAAGAGGTAAAAGCTAATTTTTACTAAAAGCTAATTTTTACTACTCTTGGGTATTACAAAATCAGGTAGATTAATAAAACAAAGATTTGAGGACTGAAGGTGGTCTTACCCAGTACTGCAGCTCTGCTAGCACTAAGGACTCTCCAAAACTTTAAGGAATTGTGGGTTATCTAATTCTAAAGATGCACATTCTTAAATCAAATATTGTTTACTGAGAAAGTCACCGGCTGTGATGAACAGCAGACGATTTATCAGAGAAAGATTTTTTTTAAGAGAAAATATGACGTTTCTCTCTGCTAAATTCTATGTGGATGAAGACAACGGGAAGGATGGTTGATCTCATCCTTTTTACTTTCTATAGTAGCCTTCTGGAAGGACAAGTCCTCCCATGAAACGAGGGCAGGGTTTCTAGTTTCCTTGCCTTGTATCACACCCTGCTTTCCTACCCAAGTGACAAAGGCAACAGAGCCTAAGGCAGAGTTCATCACTGGCTTACTGAAATAAGTGAATAGCTGTCTGAGCCTCCTCCTTCAACCTCCTTCTGAAGACAGCCATGGATTTTGGTATCCTGAAGTTGAGCCTCTATTTTTTTAAATGAGGAAAAATATACCTTCTTTCCTAACAGCACTTTTTAACTTGTAGTGTATTTTCTGCTCTCTTGACTATCCCTTTGTCATGGGTTCAGCAGCAGCAGTCATTTTTTTCTCCTTCATAGTAGCTGGTGCAATGCTGTGTTTTTGACTTTCAGCGTGAGAACAGTGCTGATAACACCAGTGTTTATAGTTACAGCTTAGAATATTTTGGTCTGACCAAGGACTTTCTGAGCCTCATGCTCTGTCAGGGAGGAGGGGAAGCCGGGAGGAAGCAGAAACAGGGCACCTGACCCCAACTGACCAAAGAGGTATTCCATACTGCAGTACATCATGCCCAGAATGTAAAACTGGGGGCAGGTACCCAGAAGAGGGCAGTTCACGCCTTGGTCGTCGGGTGGTGAGCAGTTGTATCCTCTTCCCTTGTACTTCCCTGGTCATTATTATCATTGGTGGTAGTAGCAGTGATTTGTGTTATACCTTAATTACTGGACTGTTCTTATCTCAACCCATGGGAGTTACATTCTTTCAATTCTTCTCCCCATTTCCCCCCCACACACCCCTTTGTAGTGTGGGTGGGGGAAGAAAGTAGGGGGAGTGAGTGAGCAGGGCTGTGTGATTTATGGCTTCCTTCCAGGAATATGACACTGCATTTTATATTATATTCACATGTACTTGCACTGTGCTTCATAGTGCAAACTTTGATTGAAGTTAGGGTGTATTTTACATGGAATTCCATCTACTCAATTTATCAGTTACAAAAAGCATTTTTACCTAACAAAAGGTATATTATAACATTAGTAAATAATGTTTTTGGTTTTTGTACAGCTTTTCAGTAAAGGTGCTGCTATAGACGATCCCTTTGAGTCACCTCCAGAAGATCTTGCTAGTATTGCCAGTTTTATTGAGACAAAGCTTGTAATCTGCTACCTAAAACTGAGGAAGCCTGGTGAAGCTCTCGATCATGCATGCAGGTAAAAAATAAATATTGATTAGACACAATGCTAAGACAGAAATAAAAAAATAAACAAAAGACCATGAATTAAACCTGTGCAGGAAGAAAGAGTCTAACAATGAGAAAAGAGGAAGCAACAAAACACAAGTTACACATGACACTGATGCTTAGTGTAGACCAACACAACATCTGAGACATTAAGCCACAATAGCCCTGTATACATTTAACTGCTTTGATAATGCATAAGATAAGGTTCTGCAGGTAAGTCATACAGTTCAGGGCACCCTTAAGACTGGAGCTAAACAAATATAAATATTCTTAGCTTTATATGACAGTAATGATATTATGAGCTCTTGATCTTCTCCAAGCCAGATTAGGTCAGGGACAGCTTCCAATTATTTTCATTACATAATTCTTCATGGGTTCACTTGTGACCCACATGACCAGCACCACCAGCAATGCATAAAAAAGCCAGAAAAAAAAACTTGTACATGGTGGAGATTTAATTCCCATTTGTTTCAGATGAATTTGGATTTTGCTGGTCTTCTGCTGCCCTTAATTAACATTCAGGCATAAGGATAGTTTCCGTTAAGTACATGCATGTCCTGCCAGCAACACTTCGTTATTGAGGTATCTGCTCATCTTTTTTTCCCTTGGATGAGATGTATTAAGATAGATACTGCAGTTAGTGCAGAGCGAGAATTTTTTTCATACAATCATTCCAAATGAAGTACAAGACAGTCATTACAACAAAAGATAAGGCACGTGTTTATGCATGATGCCCAAAAGACAGTGGTGAAGAATAATGTGTTGGTATGGAAATGCAATGCTACCATGGGAGCAGGCTCATTTAGCTACATGCAAAAGTCATGGGAAGTCTGAGAATCCTGACCTAATGACAAGGTCTTCATCTCCCATCTCCACTCAACCCCACCCTTTTCCCCAGGATTTTTTGTCTGTAAAGCTATACCTATCTGGAGCTTATACACACTGGGGAGATTCATCCTTCATACTAGTTCCAAGTACCTTTCTGGGTTGATAGCTTGAATGCCCAAGAGAGATTAGAGAACATTAGATGTGCTCCCAGGGCACACATTTAGCAGTGACTCCTTTCAGGTGGAGTATTCTGTTAGATTAGCCAAAGCATAGGAAGTGGGGAAGAGGAAGACTGATATTCCTGACCATAGCAGGTGGGTTGGAACTATATGATCTTAAGGCCCTTTCCAACCCAAACCATTCTATGATTCCTGTTATAAAAGCAAAACCAAAAACAACCAACCAAACAAAAAACAAACAACAACAAAACAAAAACAAAAAACAAAAACAAAAAAAAACTCCACAAAAATCTGTAAAATGCACTCCTCACACAAACTAAAAATCAAACACATTTTTCATGGCTTCTCAAAGACCATGTTAGTAAAGAAAAAAAAAGTATGTATAAATATGACTGGACTCACAACTTTTAGAAAAATCACTCTCTTATTCCAACTGGGATTACCAAGAACACTAAAATAAGGAAGCATTTGGACATAATAAATATAACTGGAACAGGAAATACTTTACTTCCTTTAAATTATCTTGGTTTCAAAATAGTAAAATATATTGACCTTGGTGCTACAGAAACTAAAGCCTATTCAGACATGCTTTGGTTTCAATTGTCTAAAACAGAAACCTATGACCTACAAAAAAGATAGACGCTGTCAGATTGAGATCACCAGAAACCTGAAAAGGGGAAAATTCTTTACTTTTTCTTATTTGCAATTACAATAATTTGTTGTTAACTCTCTTAACATAGCACAAAGAAAAGTGGCAATCAGTTATTCCCATTTTCAATATAATTCATTTAATAACTTCCAGAATGGGAATAAACCTGCAGACCATAGTTGCCACACTGAACAATGCAGCAACTGCTACAATATTATATCAGTAAAAGAAAAAATATTGAGACACAATTAACAGAAAGACAAAACTTTAAATACAATTTATTGCTATATTTTTAAAAAATATCAAATAAATTACTGTATGCTTGCCTACTAAAAAATAGCTTACTGCTATCAGTATACAGAATTTTTATTCCCATTGAGTTTTTATGTCATCACTACGTTTTAGTGGCTTGCTGGTGATCCTTTGGCATTAATCATGAATCCAAATTAAAATATTCATTTCTGCACTTGCATTTACTGAAATATTCTTTCTTTAATTTCACGTAAATTTCACAGCTCCTGCATTCATTTCTGAAGTCTTATTAGCCAAAAATCAGCTTTAATATTCTCACACATACTTGAATCAAATATATAAAAGTGTGTTCTTCTAGGAAAAAATCTTATAAAATATCACAACTAGAGAAACAGAGACAAATTCCAGCAACTTTGTTTTAAAGTATTCAAGAATAGACATTTACAGGGGAATAGCTTTCCCATTCTTAAGAAGTGAAAGAGAGTACAATTTATATCATCAGCCTTAGATCCTGTACAAGAAGCCAAGTCTTCCTGAAAAGTGGGAATTGTATTCTCTGCTTTCTTAGTATCAAAATTTAGGCTGCCTTTAGCATCACTGGCACAATTGAGGACACTGGCTGGGTTCTGATCATTTGTCAGGCTGATAACAAAAGATTTTACCCTTTGTGATCAAGCACTCTCATCCATCACAGCTCTGAACAAACCATGGATTGACCTCACCAAGCAACATCTGCAGTAACCTACTTGACCACCAATTTTCATCATGAGATACCCATCAAAATAATTCCTAACTTGCAGTCTGAGGCTATAAAATGAATCACACAATATTTACATGCCCTGTGGTCCTTTTGGCCCAGGCATTATGGCATACCAGGGTTTAATGATCTTAATAACCCCATATGGCTTGCTGGGAAATTAAATTTCCCCTTTGGTTACAGAAGGCAATTTTCAATTATAGCAGATGGCAAAACAGTGAAGGTCCAAGAAGTTACAAACTGAATAAGAAACCTCAGATTAGTACTTAGGCCTTACATTGCTCAGCCTCATAATGTCAGTGGTTGAATTATTGCCCCAAATGAAAACAATCTCAAAGCAGAGCATGGCATTTCAGCAGAGCAGTTCCCCAGTTATGTCCATTCTTCAGAGGGCTAGGCCCAAAAGAGAAATCCATAAAGCTGCAGTCACGTGAAGAACAACCCATGGAGAATCATGCACACTGCTCAGCAAAAGTTAAGATTAAATTTTGTTTGAAACTGGAGAGTCATGCTGAACTCCAGGACAACTGAAGATGGATAATCCTTCAAAACATGATAAACATTATTTCCTTGACGAGACTATATATCCTCTTACAGTTTCATTATTTATTTTTTTTCCTCCAAGCAAGCTGAAACAAATCATAGAGTAGAATCATAGAATAGTTAGGGTTGGAAAGGACCATAAGATCATCAAGTTCCAACCCCCCTGCCATGGGCAAGGACACCTCGCACTACATCATGACCCCCAAGGCTTTGTCCAGCCTGGCCTTGAACACTGCCAGGGATGGAGCATTCACAGCTTCCCTGGTCAGCCCATTCCAGTGCCTCACCACACTTATAGTAAAGAACTTCCTCCTTATAACCAATCTAAACTTCATCTGTTCTCAGCCTATATTCTTACGGGAGGTGCTCCAGCCCCCTAATTATCCTCGTGGCCCTCCTCTGGACTTGTTCCAACAGTTCCATGTCCTTTTTATGTTGAGGGCACCAGAACTGTACACAATACTCCACTCCCAACAGTGACCCCTGAGGGACACCACTCGTTACCGGTCTCGTTACTGGACATTAAGCCATTGACCACAACTCTTTGCATGCGGCCATCCAGCCAGTTTTTATCCACTGAGTGGTCCATCTATCAAATTGATGCCTCTCCAATTTAGAGAAAAGGATATCATGAGGGACAGTGTCGAACGCTTTAATCTGCATTAACACCATATGTGTTTAAAGGGATGCCATAAAGAAATTGGAGACACTCCTTTTACAAGGAGTCACATGTAAAAGACAGTACAAGTTACTCCTGGGGATATTCTATTTGGACACAAAAGGAAAAATTTTGACCAGGAGAACAGTCATTGGAATAATCTCCCCAAGAAAGTGGAGGATTCCCCAGTGTCGAACACTTTTAAAATTCAGCTGGACAGGAAGTTGGGAAATCTTATCCAAACCAGACTTTGCCAAGACAGTTTGGACCTGATGATCCTCGAGATCCCTTCCAAGATGGCATTCTACAATTCTCCAACTGCTACGGTGCTCATGGCGCACATTATTTCAAGAATGAAAGACAGAACTTGATCTACTTGCCTAAACAGACTGCTGTTCACAGAGATCCTGTGCATAAATCAAGCACTAGAAAATGGGGAAGAGGTTTATGTCACCTACCCAGCAGCAAGTGACAATAGGCATTTTGTTTAATTCCTGCCTACTTTTGATTATTTCCTGCCCAGCTGTAGGATAGCTGCTGGTGCATAGGTCTTCTCTGGAAATCATCTACAGAGTAGGGGAACGAGGCTGTCCACTGGAAGTGAAGAGTCATACCTCTTCCCAATGGGATTGCCATCATGCCACAGGAAACCCACATCTGTTGACAGGAAGTGCCATCTGGAAGGATGCTTGCAACTTGCCTCCTCCCAGAGCACCCCTGGGCTTGACTCCTTGCCCTCCCACCCTCAACATGGAGATTGTGGACGCAAGAGCTGGGAGGCAGAAGATGAATCAGACATTGTGGCATGTTTCTTTAACATTGTCTCTAAGTAATGCCTGAAAAATATGCTCATGATAATGAGGAATGCTGCACAGAGCTATTCAAAATCTTTTGGGGGTTAGAAAAGATTTTCCTGTGTCCTTGCAGACTCTGCTTTCCAGCATGACTTGCTGCTAATTCTCTCCTTCCCTCCCAGAAAGTCAATGTATAGAGAATGTAATACCTCTTTAAAGCTTTTTCTGCTATGTCTTTTTATGGGTTCAGTGGAAGTCAAGGCTCTCTAATGCCTCGTGCAGAATTCACAGGGAGACACATGAAGTAGAAAGTAGCGCTTGTGTTAAGTAGTACACGATTACTTTAGTGATGACTTAACAGAGGGAATCTCTTCTGGAGGCACAGTGAGGGGGGGGGAAATGTAAAATAGCTGAAGCCTCATAGATTTATTTCTAAATCCTTTGCATTTTTTCCCTGTGACTGTTTAAATATTTGAAAAGGTTTAAAATAATGATTAATGATCAAGCTTCATGCAATATCAGTAGGAAAAAAGGCATCTCAGAACTTGGTCAGTTTATTAGAGAGAGGATAAATCAGGACTCTTCAATCCAGATTAATTCAGAATTTTCAGAATAAAAATTCAATATTCAGCTACTTCTTCATTCCCTAGCTTCCTTATTTTGCACCTTTAAAGTAGGAGTGTATTAAAATAAGTTGAAGAATAGAATTCTAGTGAAATATTAAATAAAAATAAATAATGCAATGATGCTATGATACAGTGCAGTCAGTGGGTATTAAAATTGAAATAGACTAGAAGAGCAGCTCAAGAGCAGCATATACTTTTAGGTAGAAGTAGAAAAAGGTGAAGCATAAGGGCTGATGCTGCTCATCTGTGGGAAGTCTATAGTGTAATGTATACTTTGCTCTAAACTACTCTCATAATCTCTTACCTTCTCAGAAAAGTGAAGAAAGAGAAGAATTAACAGCACCTAATTACTTCAGCAATTTTGTTAGGCATATTGCAATATACATAATAGATGAGATATTATTAATACAAACCTATTCCACCGAGATGCTCTTAGTAATATAAAGCAGAAGAACTCTTAAAAAATAATTCCTTTGCATGCAGTATTTCAACTATTTCTCTGTACTTCAACTTTTTATTACTTTCTAAATGAGAAACATTTTCTCTGAATTATGATTCTAAACTCTGAATCACACGTTATTTCCAGTTTGGTATACCAGCAACATAGTTCCTATTTTATGGGCTGAGACTTCCTCCACTGAGATCAAAGGCTATACTCCTCCCTTGATTTTAACTATGCTATATTGCAAAAACATTTCTCTACATGATGTATGGTGGGATCCTATGATGGAAAGGCATATTTGGTGGGGGTTAAGGGGAGAAGGGGAAGAAAAGCTCTGGAAGAAATACAGATGAAATAGTCTGGCAACACTTTTCAGAATCAGATGGAATCACTTTATGGAATCAGATGGCTTGGTGACAAAGACAGTGCCACTTGTACAACTGGAAAGTGAGTGGGCAGTGCACTGTGCACACGAGATGGGAAATACAGAGTATTTCCATTTGTATTAAGATGTTTTGGGAGCTTGAGACAAGATCTTTCTAAATATCTTTTTTTCTGGATTGAAGAGCATTCTCCTTTTTACCACCTTCACAGCTGAGGAATCGAGACCTGTATAGCACATTTATCTTATGCTTGCAATTCAAAGCAAATTGCTGCTGCAAAACCTTTTAGTATGACAGTTATATTTCACTTTACTGACAGAGAAAAGGCGTTGTGTGAAACCCTTTTTGGAAACCCACACTTCCTCGCATCCTGTCTGTTTAGATACAAAAACTTCATGAGATGGTTTCTTCAGTGCACTGAATGTCCTTGCCTGCAGACGCCATAACTGCATTTTACTTCTAATTGGTTGTACAAAAAAAAAATGCAACTGCACACAGGCAAGTCAGGTATCCTTCAGCATAAAGGGATTTGGACCGGTTTCTTGATCCACTTAAGTTCAGTAGAAGCTTTCATGTCTTTGCAGCTGTTTCAGTGATGACAACTACATTAGAAGGGATTCCTAATGATTTATGAGGTTACCAGAGAGACCCATTATGAAGTCTGCCAGATTTGCCTTTATGGGTGCTCTTATAGCTACATCTAACATGGCCTCTTTGTCCTCCAGCTTTTCCTGTATAACATAGATGTGATCTAGTTTTGTGTGTCACTACTTTAAAACAAAGAGTGGCAAGGGTGGGGAGGGCAGTGTGCTCCTTCCTGGAGGGCCCAGAGCATGCACATCACATAAAAAGGCCTCCAAGTGCAGGGCAGGGAGGGCATCATCACAGCCAGGCATTTAGTGGCAACAGAAACTCCCCATGGACCCATGTGTCTGAATCTGCACAGCCATCAAGAAACCAAAGCCTATCTCAGGAGAAAGGCACCACCTTCCTCACATGTCCCTTCAGCCGGCTCTCCTCACCACAGACATCATCCTTCTGCCTTTATTAATGCTCACTAGCACTGAAACCACCACACTCTTGTCCTCTGGAACAAAGTGCTTCAGCATGCCTGCTTTCACAAGCCTACTAAATATTTCCACCCGTTTGTTGCAACAGTGAGGATTTTTTTACCTCTTCAGGATGTTACCTTTGGTAAACTCTCACATATAGAACAGAAGCCTGCAAGTTTCTGTGTATCCAAGATATATCCCTCCTAGTTCCCCATAACAGCACTGGGAGGATAAATGGTTTGGAATACAAAGTTGTCTACAAGCAAACACTCCATTATTAAGTGCTCAAATAAAACTTAAATAAAATCATGGCTGCACATACAAACTGCAGGAAAATATGATAAGATTGCCTCCTGGATACCATAGGGTACAGGAATTTGACTGCCTCTACTAGAGCTGAACTCTGAAAACTGCCCTTGGGATCACAGAACAGAGCATGGCAGACTCAAACAGATGTAAGACTAGAACTACATTGCAGATAATAAGTTCCCTGCCACATAGATGAAACAAGGAAAAAGAAGAAAGTTGAGGTTTAATGTAAATGCACAGGATTCATCAAGCTCTTCTGTGAGTATACTGGGTCTGGATCATCATCTGTACTGATCAAGAGTATTAACTGAAGATAGAAACTTTGTATTGGTCTATACCAACTGAGTACGTGGTCCTGCTAAATACTAGTTGACATTTCTTGCACTGACATTGTATTTAATGTTGTGAAGAACACCTCAGCAACTGCATCTGTAGTGACACACGGATGTGCCAGCCCTTTATACTAACCCATGCTAGCTTTATGCCTCTCTGCAGAGGCACATATTGCTTTAGCACTGAATTTTTATACTTCTGATAAATCGCCTCATTCCTCTCTAATAGTAAATTACAATCGACTATTAAAATGCATCTGTAAAGATCACACTGTATCACAGAAAAGCATGGACAACTAAGAAAAAGAAAAAGCTTCTGCTACTCTATTCAAATAACTGCATGCAGTTCTACAAAGAATCTTTTACTCACAGTACTAGCAAGAAAAATGAGCTTATCTGCTTTAGGGGTGAAGTATATTTTTTTACACTTGTTTCATCTATAGAATCACTTTATTGACTTTTTCTTGGCCTAAAAAGGCCAAACAAGAATGATGTGGTGGATAGTAGCAGAGGCACTTTCTCATGTCAGTCAGAGTTAAATCTCTGTTGCATTTGGGAAGAAATTTGATAAAGGATGTGCACCTTAGAGAAGAAGCAAAGTGATTTCTAACAGCCAGTTTTGATGTAGCAGTCCAAGTTTCTTGCCACACCTCTTTTCTTAACCCCAGACAGCAAGACTGAAAGAAAAACTTGGAATGAAAACCACAGACTAACGTGCGCACCTTTGATTCGCATACTCCAATTGTGAGAGAGTTGATGACTTCTTCCCCCTCCTCACAGTTTGAAAAAAAGATAATAGGACAAACACTATATTATTTTTAAGAGAAGATGTCAAGATGAAAAAATGAAAATGTCAAAAGAAGCTGATATACAGCATTACTTAAGGACTGTTTTGTTGAGAAAAACTGACCAAATGATTTACGAAAGGCTTTTAACAGGGCAGTCTTTGGATTACAGCGAAGATGAAAAATAAATGAAAATCTATTTCAAGTTTACTTTAGCCTAGTCATTTGACAGATGAGGGCAAAACCTGGCAAGAACACAAGTTTTAATCCTCAGATGTAGTGACTTTATTTGCAGTTTTGCAGATTAGAAGTTTTCTCTGGGCAAAATAAGAACTTATCCATTTTCAGACATTTCCTGTTGAAACTTTTTCTACTTGAAGCTCCAATGGCAGCATATGTGTAAAAAGACCAAAGGACCAGCGTTTCTGCTGATGGCACGAATTGCTGCACACAGAGATTGCCCTGACTGCGTTCCAGCTGGTGTGTCCACCACCTTCTTCCCTTCCTAATTCTTCCATCAAGCCTCCTTCTTGAAACACATCCCTCCTAATTAATTACAAGATAAACCAGCCTAGTATCAAGACTGCTCATAGCTGGAGGTAGATCTTGGAGCATGGACTTGTTCTCACTATGCACAGCCTGGCACATTTCTGCCTGGCCAGATGGGCCCCCCATCTGCTCCTATTTGAAGGAGAACTTCCTGGAATTAGGGTTTTCCTCTTGTACAATTCCTTTGCTTCCTATTCTCATTTGGGATTGTCGTGGGGTTTTTTGCCTTTTCACCAGAATCACCTGAAACACAGATTCAGATTTAAAAGCCAAAGGGATAGCTTTGCACAGTTTTAGTGCACATCTGGCATTGAATTAGCATGGCTCATCATAAAGGCTAGTAAACTGGAGCCGCATGGGTACAGCAAAGATTTGGGTAGAGTGGTAATACAGCAGCAATTATTTCCAGCAGACAGCCTAGCAACATCAAACCAAACTGCCAGGAGTCAAAGCTAGGTTTCTGATGTTTACTCAAGCTATTAGGGCATGCTACAATATTTTTCAGTGTAGAGTTTACAGATCTTTAGAGGTAAGAGAAGCAGCTGAACTTTTTGAGACTAGTGAAAAAAAAAAAAAAAGCCCAAAAACACCCAAGATACCTCAAGACAGAAAATAGCCAGTATCTAATTCTATGAAAATCTGCCACAGTTCTATATTTATTATAAGCCTATCATAGCACATCCTGCTCAAAGACTTACAGAAAATGCATTGCTAACTACCAGAGAATTATTGATTCTTTTTGTATTATATTTTCTTCCTTTCATAGTGCTATTGCTTGGCTGTGGTAGAGCCGATAACTTGGGGAGCAGGGGGAAGGAAAAATCGATATTACTATTATCAGCTGTTGACTACAGTTTACAGCAACCATAATCTCATAAAATAGCTTGCAGAAGTACTAGTTGTCATTCATGGAAGATATTACTATTTTGGGAAAATCATTAAATGCTGATAGTATTTGACGGTTTAATGACTTTGCTTTAGTTAAATTAAGTTCTGGTGACCATCAGTATTGCCTAAACTTCAGACCTGAACCACGTTCAGCCTGCCACTTTTGCATTTGGCATTATCTTTTCATTATTGCTAAGAGTGATTCGTTCCTCCCATTAGAAAAATTGATTCCTAACATTTCATGCTGTTTCATACACTGTATTTCAGTTCACTATTTAGATATGCCCCTCAGTCACTAAGGTCTGCACTTCTTCCAGTAATGTCTTAAGTTGCATGATATTATTTGTCACTGCTTTTTAACCCTACACCTTCTTCCCAAATAGGTAGTTCCTGCAGGGTAATGCTTTCTCTCAATCCAGTTTTCTGAGCATTTGTTCAAGTGTTGGACTGTGAAAGCATAGTTCTGAGTTCTACATTTTCTACCTGTATATAACAATGAATATTAAATTTGGCATCCTACAACACACTGTATGTACCTTTTCTCCAAGCACCAGGAGAAGTGCTGACCAGAGAAGCCAGTCACTCGTTGGTTCCACTCAGAAGTGGAACTAACTAAAAGTAGATGTCACTCTTGCCCTCCCCCTGCTCACATCAGAAGTCTATGCTGCCTGCCAATCTAACTGCTTAGCTTATGCTATTTTTACCCTTCTACCTCTTTCTGATATTGACTTAAACCCTGTAATTTGTTACACTTGAAATTGCATCTGTTAAAGGTAAAGGGCTAAGAAATGCCAAGGTCCACCCACGTAGAACCTATCACCTGTACAGAAAGTATTTCACAAATCTCCCAAGTTAATATTAAAACACATGCTATATACAGTTTTTCCAGGTAGATAATCAGACAGCTGCGACTCATTTTTGTGGAGCTAGGAGTTAACATGAAGTTGTACTGTAGCATTTTTGCTTATGCTTCCTACAAGCTAAAGGCAACATAGAATATTACCATAGGAACTTTTTTCCTAGAACAAAACACAAAACCCCAACAAAACTGCATTTATGACACAACCTCAATAAAAATTTTAATAATGTTGTTCATATATCACAGCTGTCAACGGAGAGTTCATACTACATCTGAATTGAAGATATACAGTGTTTACCTGTATAGACTGTGTACAGTATGATTCTTACAGTTTGATGATTAGTAGCTTTTAATAGTTTATAGAATAGAAATCTAAACTTGTCCCTCTCTCATCTTTTGAAGGAGCATTATTTTGAACCCATCTTATTTCCGGAATCACCTGCGCCAAGCTGCTGTGTTTAGGTGCTTAGAGAGATACTCTGAAGCTGCAAGGTAATCTACTGCTTGTAGATTCTAATGGTTTCTCTACATCTCTTTCATTACAGCTCTCAGTAGTAAGGATATCCTTATATGCAGGCTTTTCCAAAGTCAGTGGCAGATTTGTGCTGGCTTTGTGTATATGATCTCACTTGCAACAGGGCTCCAATCTTCCCAGTTGGCATAGCATGAATAATCCCAATTTTGCTCCTAGTCGCTCTTAGGTTAATGCATGCAGGAGCATTTACTCCCCCTCAGGCACAGGGCTGAGCCCTGATCAGGTTCCTAGGCTGCACTGGGGCAAAAGTTACATGTACACAAGCATCTTCTTCCTGGTTTCCCCATAACCCTGGGCAGAAGCTCAGGTGGGCTCTGAGTGGATGGGCGTGGGTAGAGAATCAAGATCTCTGAGTACACTGTGGTATGCTGCAAAATTTAGCCTGCATGCAGCTGATGAGATTGCTGGTGTGAACGGGAACTGCTGGCAGGAGGAAAGCCTACGAGAGGAAGCTCTGCTTGTATGTTTCCATTAATGCTGCCAAAACCTGAAAGTTTTAACATGCAGCAGAAGTTTTTAACCACTTAACATACTTAAATGAAAGAAATACATGAGGAAATGCAATGGTGGGTTGGTATGTATCACCATTACTAATGACATTAGACACTTATAGAGGGCTGCTCAGCTAAAGACCACAAGGTATATCACATAATATTTCACAAATCATTAGCCAACTAACGGCAGAACAGCAAGTGCAAATAGGGAAGAGACTGAAAGGGTCACTCTGCTCATCATTTAAGATGGATGCTAGTGGTATTGCTCTGAAGCTATTAAAATAACAGAAAACTAGTTTGTACAGGGAGTGAAAGACTACTTCATCCAAGCAGATATACAGAGCTGCAGAGAGAATTTGGGAAGATGAACTTCAATTTTCTATGCTGGACTTCAGCCAAAAGCCCTGGGATAAGCACTTTACTTCTGCAGGACTCCCTAGCTTTCATAGGTTGGGACAGGGAGATGAAATCTGTACCCAAGGGCAAGGAAACAGTTTTTCCAGATTTCCACAGAAATATAATTTCAGGCAAACCAGGAATATTTCAGTTGTCTGTAAACTTACCTTTGAGTTTGTTGGGGTTTTGGGGGGGGAGAGAGGGGGAGGAAGGTGGGGTGGGGTTATATCTCACTGATAACAGTCGCTTATTCCTAAATCTTGTTAGGACATTGGTTCAAAGAGAAATTATCACCTTCTGAATCATCAGCAACTGAGGTGCACTGATCAGCCAGGCATTTTAGAGCTGTGTTAAGAGAGTATAGTTGCTTTGTGATGGGTATAGAATCCTGCCCACGACATTTTTAAACCCAAAAATTCACTAGAAGCCCAACAGGTAAAATGATACAAACCAATTGTTTGGGGTGCTGCAGGGGAAAGAGGACTTTCCTCTGAAAGACAGGTTCAAGATATTTAGAACAACAGTCATAAATGTTAAACAGTCACTGATCTTTCCTAAGAAGCAGCGTATATAGAGGTCCATATTTGAGAAGGCAGTATGAGCTAGGAAGGTGTTCATAAATAGGAAAAAAAAAAAAAAAAACCAAAAAAAAAGTACAAAACCCAAACCTGTGGTTAGTGTTCTGCAGATAAGCAATCAGTAAGTTTACTACATCAGCAGGCACAAGGGAACCCCGTCAGCCTGTTTTGCCCCCACACTGCGTATCTTTCAGGGGACTGGATTTTAAATGAGATTACGTATTTTGTAAAGGAGAGGAACACTCTGACAGACTGAATCCAGAGTGGTTCCAAAAGCAGTGACTATAGCAGTATTCAGAGTTTAGCCTAGTTTAACACAGTGTTATAGCAACTGTGCAGAGCTGCTTCTGCAGATTGTGTTAAACTAAGCTTAGCACTACTTCTGTCATCACATTGGAGTTGCTGGTCTTAGCTGAACCTCACTAATGGTGCAGAATGTACTCCAGTCATTACAGACAGACCATGGCATGGATACTCGGTTGCAGTTTCTGGAAAGATAAATTTGGGTTTTGTTAGCTTACACCATCATTTATTTCTGCTTGCTTTTTCCACAAGAAAAAGGTCACCCTTGCCTTCCCACCCTCTCTTGCGATTTTTACGTTGTTGCATTGTCCACTAAATACACCCGAACACTGTACAAGTGAACAGGAGTGGCTGTTCACACAGGAGTGGCTGGTTGTGAACAGTTCTGCTTGGCACAAGCAGCATGGATAACCACATTTAATGCAGCCTCCTACCAAGCTGAAATCCCCAGAGATTCTGTCTCTGAGGACACACCAGACTGAATTCTTTGGTTCAGAGAAAGTAATAGCTTAGAGTGGGGTCAACTGCAATTTAAACGTCTCTCAAGTTCCTCTGTGTGTAATTTTCACTAGTACAGCAGGAGAATAAGCACATGAACAGTCTAAATGCAAGGACATCTGAATTAATGTGAGGAGTCCAATATGCCCATATCTGCATTGTTTCTGAATTTTGTCAGCTGCAATAGCTATTCGAGTGGGATAGCACTGTGATAGGATGCCACCATGTAGAGGGCAACCTAAGGCCATTTGGCATTGTAAAGCAAACCTAGAAACACCAATGTGAGGTCACAGAATCTGCAAATGATGAATTCCAAAGTGCTGCAAACACTTTCACTAGGATGTCAGCTACTAAATATATTTCTCCTCTATTAGTATCTCTGATAGAGGACTGCTCTTGACAAACACAGTAAAGATTTAAACCTCAGATGGGAGAAAGCCTATTTCAGTAGAAAGATCATCTTGGCCCTTGAACAAGTGACCATAAATGCATTATACATAAATTTAGTCTAGAAGTTACTGGGAAGTCTTAGGCATCAGAAGCCATTTAGGTTTAGGATCAGCATCCAATAGCAGCTACTAGAGGTACCTGCCAAAGGACACATGGTCACAGCTGATCAAAAGATCACTGATAACCAGAATGGAAAGTCAGGGGCTCACTTCTGTCCCAAAACTAAGAAAATGCTCTTGGAAGAGGCCAAGGAGAACTCAACCTTCCTGGCAATATACTCAACCCAAATTATTTTTATGATTCTGTGACTTCTACCTTAGGGAATAATGAGATAAAGGATGAGACAAAGGATATGTATGTGCAAGGGGATGTACGAGCCACAGAAGAATCTCAGAGGTCCACGCTGTCTCTATAGACAGAGCAGACAAATCACCATCCCTTGCTTTCAGGAACAAGAGTGCTAGAAAGGGAATATGTACCCAAGGGTGAGCCTCAAAGCTCCTGAAGGAAGAGTTATGAGAGCCTACATGTCCTTCAAGTCCCGAAGCCCACGGGCTGTGACCCCACAGCTGCACCCAAGGGGGAAGGTCTAACCAGATGGGCAATAAGGCATTAAAGCAATTTCTTTTATTTACTCAAATAGTGCAGGCAATTGCTGGCACTGAATAGCCTTCAATCAGTAGTAAGGTGAAAATTCTTAACTTACAGAAAAATATTGCCACCTATTTGCTTTGAAACTGGAGTTTTAAGTACAGAAGAGATTCTGTCCCTTTTTCTTATTAAGCTGTATAGCTCTCATCTTTCTGCTAATCAAAATGCTGTGCTGATTTAACAGTGTCACTGTGTTCTGCGAAAAGCTTAAGATAGCTCTTTTATCACCAGCTAGAACACTAGTGACTTGAAATTAGTTGTATACATGTAAGGGAAAACAGACTGTCTGTCCCTCTGCCAGAACAAACAACTCATATTCATCTGACTGCACAGAGTAGGGGTAAGCAAGCATTAAGGAGGAAGATGTTTGAGGATCTCAATAGCTGTGGTACAGCTGACTCAGCTTTTTGACATTCATATTACATATATATAAAATAATCTAGATAAATCCATCATCTGAAAAGCAAACTAGGTCTGCAAGTAGCAAACCTCAGCCCTCTGTAATTGCTCAGGTGCGTGTGTGTCCCCTTTTGGTCTAACTTGAAAACACAGTTCGTGAAAGCTAGGTGAATAATTTGGGTTAGTTTGTACATCAGGGTTTGTATTACAGAGTCACACTAAGGAGCTGTAGTAATTACTGGGGTTGGGGACACACTACTGAGTGTCTCTAAACCAGTGCTACCTGCTTTTGCATCCAACCTGGGTTTTTTTTCTTGGAAATGTAGATGAAGGTTTACATTCTTTCTCCATCCTAATGCTTCCAGTTATCCTAAGCAACAGATATTTAAGAGGAAAGAAAAAAAAAAAAAAAAAAAACAACACCAAAAAGCAATCCTAAACAGGGGATAGTGGGAAATCTGCTTTCATGGCAACGGACTCCCCCCTCCTCCCGTCACCACTGGGGTTCCCTCCGGAGACCCGCGGCTTCCCAACACGTAAAGAGCCCTCCCGGCCAGGGAGGCATATTTGCATACCCTTATTTCAGGGGCTGTCCAGGGATCAAAGCCGCGGCACTGCCCTGCGCTGGGAGCTGCAGAGAAGCGGCAGCCCACACCCAGCCCTGCGCGGCACCCTGGCCCCCCACACCTGACCACCCCACGGCGGCCCCTCGGTCAGGCGGCTCCGGCGGGCAGCGGGATCCCTCTCTGCCGAGAGGCGCATTGCACGGGCAGAGCACGTTGCCCAGAGCGAGGGAGGAAACGGGATGCGGTTCCCACACGCATAGGGTCCGCGAGCTTTTGCTAGTTTTGTGATCTCCGCAGAGCGACACTGCGGAAGCAGCGCTGCGTCTGGATGTGGAAAAGGAGCTTTGACAAGTGCTGGGTCAAAGCCCAAAGGAAAGTCCACACAGTCTTGACACCACCACATGATGTTAGACTGTGTCTTCTGGCTGTTATTTCTGTGCGACACACTTTTTTTTGTATCACGAGATTGTCCACATGTCAAACAACAGCTGGCTCCAACAGGGGCAGATCAGAGGCAACTTTCAACACTCATGTTCTCCACATCTGGCAGAAGCAAATCCAGCCATTGACAATATAAGATGGGTGCCTAACCCAGGAAACATGAAACACAGAAACACCAGTGAGAAGGGGAAGCACCAATGAAGAGTCCAGAGCAAGCATGGACCATGGACTTCTGGAAGTTTCGGCATCTCTGCCCTAAGCAGTTCCAGCTATCCTATCCTATCTCCAAATGGCTCAGCCATGAGGCTGACACAGGCAGTGGGACCTCCTACACCTCCTGGGATTTGTAGAGCGTATCCATTTTTACTAGTGTTTGTTTCGTACCAGCTCACAGAGAGCTCAAGATCTTGCTGGGCAAGCAAGCAACCTGTTTTCTTGAACACCTCTTGTTATTTTAAAAGATTTGTCATCTCCCTGTGCATCACTCAGCTCATGTTTGTAAAGCAATTTCCATGTCCTTATGTGGCAGTTGCCATTAAATGAGAAATGCTTGTTATCACTGCATAGCAATCTCAGTACAATGCAGAAAGTTGTTACCTGCATGTAACCATGGGACACATAATAAATATAATAAATTCATTCTAAGTACAGGTGCCATTTTTTTGGCAGGAAACTTATTTCTGCTTTCCAGCAATAGGCTAACAACCCAGAAACTTCAGCAAAGACAGCAAACATACCCTGCCACCAATCTGGAAAGTCTGGGCAGGACAGATCTTCCCAGTGCACTTAAGATTCACTTGTGAAATGCTTAAAAGGAAGTTTTAGCCAGTCTACTGCCAGAATTGGCAACATCAAGGTGTTATGCATAGATAACATAACTGTTTGCCTCATTTGGAGGCTAGTCTGCATATAGGTAAATCCTGATGATGTTAGTAATTTCATTTTTTATTAACATTCTGGAGTTCTATTTCTCTGTCATCATCTAATGGCTTCCAAGTGTCTTCATAACATCAAAATAATTAGTTTACATTTACTTAAGCTATATATATATGTTTAAAAATTATTTTGTTCACTTTTCAAATAGGATAATTGCATTAAAATTATTACCTCCTAATTATTCCAGTTCTAAACATCATTTCCCTTTTATAATCCTAGAAGAAAATTAGGAAGGTCATGTAGAATAGAGCAGTAGCTTGTTTTATATATTGCTTTTTAGTCTCAGTACTATTACATTAGATAGCTTAAATACTCAGGTATCTACATTAAATAGGAATATAATAGGAAAAGTTCCTTTTAAACTGGAGAAAAAAATATATACATATACTTACCCTTTCCAAACAGTAGATCTGCACAGGACAAACATCCCATAGCAGGTGCCAAGGCCTCCTATTAGTACCATGTACTGAGGAGCCAGGTGAGATCACTTGAAGTAGGGAGCAAAGGTGATTTTCTGCTACTTGTCAGGCTATTATTAGCCTGGGATTATTCCTAAGGCTCTGCAATCTGCAGAGAGAGCTTCCTCTCCTTTTCAGATCTTCCTTTCTTTCTCTGCAGCTCAAGGGGAGCAGTCAAGGCTTAAAGAGCTGACCTTGAGTCTTGCCCTCATATTTTTCCCAGTATTTGCAGTGGTAAATGAACACACAAGTACTTAGCAACAGTGCTAATTTTTTATCTTCTTCGAAAATGTAACACTGTGGTGCATTGCAGAGAACTCTCCATATTTCTTATACCTGTACCATCCATTTTCTTGTCATGGACTTGTGTGGCTGCTGCAAAGGATTTGGCTATATGCTGGATGTTAGTGTCAGCAGCTGTCGTGCAGCAAAAGCTACCTTTGACTCTTCTACTACAAGTTCTATAACATGTCTGGAGATGGGCCGAGGGAGACAGTTTAGGATTTGTGGTATGCTCTTGGCTTGCACATGTAGAAATATATCTTACTATTCTACACCACCAAGTGGCCAGATAGAGCAGATATTGCAAAGCACTGCTTAATCCAAGTGGGTCAGGTTATGTCATGGAAGTTCATACTGACATGAACTAGCAGCTAGGAAAAAAACATTTGAATGTAAAGCCTCATGTTTTGATAGAAAGAAGTGTCACATTTTCTGCCACATCCCATAAGATGTTCCTGAAGGCGCATTGTCAGAACTGCTTCAGTTCTCATACCAGAGCTCTTTGGTGTGCTGCACACCTGAAACTCAGGCATGTTTTAAGTATTTCAAGCTAGTAAGTCAAAACTTGTGGATGGTTCTGTAAATATGAAGCAAATATTTCTGAATATCAGAAATGGTTGTGTCAGAAGTTGGACGGGGCTTTGAGCAGAGTGGTCTCATGGGTGTGTTCCTGCCTATGGCAGAGGGGTCAGAACTAGATGGTCTTTGGGGTCCCTTTCAATCCAAACCTTCTAGGATTTGTTATTTTCTTTGTGCTCAGGAGAGTTCAAAGTTGGACCCTTATGTAGTCACCCCAGGGGTGCAAATCAGAACAAGGTCTGTTGCTAGCCAACATTAATTGTCCAAAACCATGGCGTAACAGCTGATCCCAACTGATAGCATTACATATCTACATATTGCATTTAATATAGTTTTGAAATTGTAACAGGGGAGGGAGTGGTCCCTCATTCTGTTTCTGGCAATATCAGTCAATGTATCAGGAAATTCCTTCTTTCAAGGACTTCTGATTTCTGCTCTTCAGAAATCCCTGTTTGGGAGGGGTATTAGTCCCACCCATCCTTACTGTACTCACCATATAACTTCTTTTTATCTATGGAGTTCCAGTGAACAGCGAAGCAACTCAGCTTCATTCTCAAGATATGTAATATCCCCTTAAACCTTTACTAAAAATGCAGTCCTACAGTATGTTCTAGAGCTTTGTATGCTTCATTCCAGCTATAATTTTACATATAAAATTGACAACAATTCAACAGTGGGTGCCTGTTTAAGCATTACAGATTCCCCTGATGATCTGTATTTAGTATTTTATCAATCTGCTGATTGGACCAATGTTTTCAATGTGCAAGTAGAAAACAAGGTTACAGATGGTTCTGTAATTTTCAAACCTTTTTAAAAACAGGCACAACATTTATTTAGTATATGTGAAAGTGTAAGTACTATTGGGCCAATGCAGGCAAGAAGAGATTAATGTATGGCAAGAGAAATCTGGATTGTGGAGTTACCTGTAAAAGTGACTATTATTTCAGCTAAACTCTTTACCTGTTCCTTAGGCAATTCCATCAGATGTAAGGAGAGAAGCCTTGGATTCCCACAGTTTGAACTCCATCCCTCTTTTTTTTTTTTTTTTTTTCTATTTTTGTCTCAGTTTAGGGAGAGCAAATTTCTCTCTTCTTCATTAGTACACTGCAGGAAATGGAAACATTGCATTGTACAGTGTACAAAATTATCACAAATGAGTCTATTTTAAAATAACAAAGGGCCCTCGATCTAAAGAAAAAAAACCTCCAGATACCCGTATCATCGAAGGAAGGTTGGACAGCTTTGCTGAAATGCTGTTACGCGTGAAGCCATCAAAAAAGAAATAAAAACAAGTACGGTGTCTTGAGATATGTGTATGCAATAGTTTTTCACTCTGATGAAGGAGGGAGAAAAAGATATTAATGATCTGGGTCACTAGCTCTGGATCTTAAATAATAATTTCATAAATAGTATTTCATTAAATAATGTATTGCAGAAGTCTCATTTCAGAGTGTCTCATGGGCTTACCATTTGCTTACTGAATGTCTTTTTTGCCTGAATTTCTATGGGCCAGATGGATAAGTACTCACCTGGAATTAGGAACGCAGTTAAGTTATGTAGACCTTCATCTATTTCAGTGGAAGCCAGGCTTTTAACATAACTAAATATCTCAATTGGTTCTTTAGCTGCTGAGAACTTAGGTGCCTAAATATTTTTTAGTGCCCAGCCCTGTAACCATATTCAGACAGCATAATTTCACCTGTGTCCCTGTGTCTGGAAATTCATAGTTCCCTATGGCATGTGTCACTTTGGTTCTGTGAATTGAGCTTCGGGGGCCTTTAAGGAGCACTCTCTGACTTGGGCACATTTGGGGCTGGACGCAGGCCATGGACATAGAGCCTTAATGCTTGTGCTTCTTTTGAAAGTGGATTTTTTTAATTGTAAGCCCTAAGGTCACAGCAGCAAGTGTGCTCCCTGATGGACAAGGGTCTGAGACACAAAACTAGGATGGAGGCATGTAAACGATTAGAGGAGTTTTATGTCTGCCTTGTCATTCCTGATGTAATGCATTGCAATATGGAAGAAAATGGGCAGGGATAAAAGCAGACGTTGAAAAACTGAACACAAATACTGGAAATACATGTGCCTCTGATTATTTAAGTAAGAACAAGTTAAAGAGGAAGAATAAAGAAGAAAAGCATTTGTCTGGAGTGCAGAAATGCCTGGACACCTCTGCCACAACCAGAGTGACACACTAAGCATCCTGCAAAGAATTAGCAAAAGGTTGTGCCAGGAGAACTCGCACACCAAATAAGTAAATCAGTCAAATATGATCATCCGCATTTTACAGCTGATGCTGAGAAAGAGGGAAAGATGAAGAAACTTGTCTGATAAATTATTCCAGATTTGTCCAGAGCTCTGCATGTATCTCCTCCATTGAAAGCAGTGCCACACTGGGAGAAAAGTCCTGGCTATCCTCAAGGAACAGGAGGTTGCGAACTGGATGTCATGTTGTGCTGCCAGTGGGATGCATTCTCATGTCGCCAGTCCGCAGCCCTGCATTAGGGATGGAAAAACACGCTGCAGGTGTCTCTGTATCAACTGATTGTGTTCGACCCATTGCAGTGCTCCACAGCAGCAGGCAGAGACAGGGCGATGCTTGGGTTAAGGATTTGCCAGTTTTAATCTTTGAAATGACAGCAGTTGAGGCATGCTATATCTATAGGATCCCAAATTGCAAATGTCCACTTGCAAATGTCCTTTGACTCCAAGACAGACAAGGCTTTAGTGCTTAAGAATTGCTGTAAATTTAGATTGAAAGTTCCTTCTGTCTGACAAGGTGGCTGCAGGAGGCCACCACTGCTCGTGTACACCATTACAGAGTAGCTGTGCCATTGCTGTGGTAGCTGGAAGCTTTGTAGACCACCTCTGGTAGACGAGAGGTACACTATAATATGACAGATTCATTCAAAATCTTCCCTCAGTTCTGTGCCATATAGTTATTTCCCTTTTGCACCTCAGAACATAGTGAAGGTCTTTCTTCAAAACTACCCCAGGTCAAGCAAGCAAAGCTGGATGCTTTGCTCACCTCTGCTTCATCCACAGGATCCATGTCATCCCTGCGATTAAACACTGACACCAGTTGGAGTCAGTGACAGTTTTGGCAGTGAATTTCAAGGCAATGAAGATTTCATCCTTTGTTCATCCTGTGCCGGCTGAGCTAATGATGTTCAATTAGAAACCACTCTCTGTTCTAGTGCAGTCAAGAGGATTTTTGCCAATGGTTTAAATGAGCATTGGGTAAAGCTTATGGCTAAATACAGTCCTTATACAGAAACTCATGGATCCTGCTTTTCTCTTAGTGAAATTAATAGGAGCTGCATGAGAACATCTAAGAGAAGATTTAGTTCTTGTTTGTAACAATATGTTACCCCCTGATACTGACCTTGCTTTGAAATGTTTACTGTTAAATCCATGTATTTTTGGTTATGTCTCATTAAGAACATAATACAGCCTTGGAAAGTACATTCTGAAAGGGTACAACAACAGGATTGGGATTACTGTTTGTAAGACACTTTTAACTAGGGGAAAATTTCAAATTCAATTTATGGTAATGTCAAAGCACAATTAATATATAGGCAATGATAAGGGGATCATGCAGAAGTACACATTGCTAGCACTACATCAACAAATAAACTTTTGGTGCTAGTAATTAGGTACAGAAAATTATTATATGTTTAATTGACTAAGTGACAATTTGGAATTACATCTAGTCACATTTAATTGGATTTGGAATCTCTAGAGGACAGGAAACAGAGAGCAATGTAGAGAGGCAGCCATAAAAGCAAACTGATTTTCTAAAGTCTGTTAAGATTCTACATTAATATCCATTGCACAATAGTTTTTTAATATCCCTCAGTCTAGAAACAGCAATGCAATGATTGTCACAGACAGTGGGAGTACTAAAGCATACTCCATTAGGTAGCAAGATGGCTGATTACTTTTAGTTTGTTTTGTTGGGCTTTTTTTAAGATATAGTTTAATCAAAGGTGAACTATGAGTTAGCCGTAGACAAGTAATAAGCTCAGATGGCCAAGCCACAGGGTGTTACACATAATGATACTGTCCAAGAAGAAACGTACTTGCACATAACATACATCCTCCACAAATACTGTAAGGAAAAAAAAAATCCAGACTAGAATATTGTATAGCAGTCATTAAATATTTGTTCAGCGTAAAATAAGGAAAAGCTATGAAAAGAAAGTCGGGATGTTTGCTTGCAGATAACTTAGCTAGCTAAAAAATGTTTACTAATGCTTATCTTACTGAAGTTGCGCAAAGACTGAGTTATGTGTAATCTTTTGATACAAACCTTTTGTTACACTCTTTAAGAATTAACTCCTTTAAATATTGCTATATACACCCTTCCCTCCCTGTACACTCATTTATTCTCCTTTTGTCACCAGGAGCGCCATGATCGCTGACTATATGTACTGGCTGACAGGAGGCACTGAACAGCATATAAGCAAGCTCATCAAACTGTATTGGCAGGTAAAAATTGATAGCCCAATGAGGAAGGAGGTGCCTATCTTACTATTAAGACCAAAATGAAGGATTACTGCTTAAAAGACTGCCGACGAAGGTAGCTCTTGGCCATATCAATCAATAGGACACTATATACTGCTACAGTATTTATAATGAAGTAGATCTTCTTGGACTAATTTTAAGGGCAAAATTCAAGGTTGTTAACCCTTGGCTCATACTTCAATTTTATGGACTGCTATAAAATTTAATTCTGGATACTGCATAGTTCCCTAAGCTATTTTTTGTGAAGTCTTCCTACCTTAGTGACACTTTCCTTTTGCAATTTGCATGATACTAATCTTCTGACACCTTTCCAAACTCTTCAACTGGAAGGGGAGTTAAAAATGACTTTAACAAATGGTCTCAGAGAAACTTAAAGTGCTCTGTGAAGGATAGTTAGGTAAGACCCCAGTCTACAAAGATTACTTACGTGGGGAGTAGACTATTGACTTCAATGAAATTTGTCTCTGGAGCTATTTGAGATGGCTGTTCAGCCCCATCAGCACAAATTTAAGTTTAAGGGTACCCCCTTCTGCACTGAAGAGAGCTCTCGCACAAACCTTGAGGTTAATGGATGATAGATCCTTTGCTGGGAGAGACTTACTGCTGCAGGAGCTTACCACTGCCACTGGTGCCCCAGCCTTCACTCCCCTAATTTCAATGTGAACAAGGTGCATTTCAGAGGTAGTGCAGTGTTTGAGCTCCAGGTGGTGGAAATCCCTTCTGCCTCCAAGACTGGACCTTGGCCTCGGGTCCTCCTTGTCCATACAAAGGATTTAATGACACTAGGAAAAATATATGTCCCAAGTGATAAATTTTCAGTCTGATTCTGATCCCATTTGTGGGTTTGTTCTGTGAGAACATCTGTGACATCTGCACTTTATGTGAAGTGGTGCAAAATACGTCTGACATGAACCAGGGTAATAAAGATCAGAATCTGGTATTTTATCTTCACTTCCATGGTAAATTCTTCCTTTATAAAACTATTCTTAGTCGCATTCTTATTGGTAAAATCTAATAAATCTCAGTCCTGGGAGCTGCTGAATTTCAGTACTGCTGTGAGTGCAAAGTGCATCTCATTCAGAGAATTACCCACTGGGCTAGTGTTTGCGGTGCCTGTGAACTTTCTTATTTGCTTTCCAGCAGAGAATTTCTGCTGTACAGAACAGTTTGATTTTTTTTTCCCACTGGGTCAGACTCATTTAAAATCTTGAGTTCACAAACAGGTTTCATGAAGAGGTCATTTCTTCAAATGGAATGTCTTTTTTTGTCTCTTAACACTCACATCCGTTGACTTCTTTTCTTGATGTCATGGACACGAAGCTTCAAAGAATAAACCTTTAAAGGAGGAGCTGTCATAGCTGTCCTCTCCTCCAGGGGTTCAGACTCTCCTGCTAGGTAACAGGACCCACAAGGTGGCATGAAGGACAAGATTTATCAGTGTCTCCCCATAGAGTCTAAACCAGAAGCTGTGGTTGGGCTGAGATGGGAACAAACCAGAACTGAAGTAGGGCTACTGAATTGCTTCCAGGCATTCCCATCATACTCCTAGATAGCAAGGGCCAAAGGATTTTGGCAATGGTAGGAGTCTGATTCATCTCTGCTTCACTCCAGAGCTCGTGTGTTGAGAGTCGTTGTGTGGGCCTCCCTGGATCCCGTAGTACCTAGAGACTCCACCATGCTGTTCGTGCCCGTTCCCTCTGCTTCTCAGCCTTTCTCCTGAACCTAAGTTGCTGTCGTCTTTCTCTGCAGCAGCTTTGAAATGTCAGCAGAGATCTAACCATTTGTTTGATCCCCCACCGTGCTTGATTTTCACTGGGAGACTTAGATTGCTCTGCAATTTTGTGCCTTTTGTGCATATGCCTTAGCGTGGGCTCAACTAAGGAGTCAGCGGTATCTATATGCTGACACACACGCAGTGGAGGCAGCTGGGTGCCCAGTACCGCTCCCACTCAAGTTAATAGCTAGCACTTAAGAAATGCTGTTCATGAACATATATATCCCCAGCACCAGTAGCAACTTTTTCCTTCCCAAGCTGATGAGTTCTGTGCACTCAGCATCAGGGGTGACTTCAATGTCATTAGAGCACACAGCAGCAATTATGCAGGATGATGTAGCATGTGACACTGCACTGGGACTTTCCACCACAGAGAGGCCAAGCAGAAGTAACATAATTTTTTTTATACATATTCTCTCTGTTTCATGGTGTAAAGCTGAAAATATCTTATCACAACTATACATGCTCATGTGCCTTTGTAACCAAAGCAACAGCTATTGATGCACGCTTTTCTTGCTAGCTACTCCTCTGCCCCAGAGCTCACTAGTGTTGGCTCACAACCATAAGCAAAATTTTCTGAGGAAAGAAATAGATGCTGAACAGGATGGTTTCTTTTTTACTTTTCTGAAAAAAGATTTTTAGATTAGATATGTCACTCTTTGCTTTGATCAGTGGGTCGTGTATATAATCTTCTGGTGTGTCATTGACTACTTTTGTTTCTTCTTTTCATGATTCTTTTAACTGCTGGAAAAGGGTTTTCCTCCTCACAGCCTGCCTTCTACTTCTTTCATGGCTTCAAAACATTTTAAGACCACTCAAATCCTGCAGCTGACATCTTTACTGCAAAAATATCAGGCCTTTAATTCACATCTGCAAAGCTCCTTATTATTTATCCTGCTTCTAAATCACTGTTTTTTCTCTCCTGATCTATTCCTCCTGCTCAGAGCCATCTTTATCTTGTATCTCCTTTGGTTTTCCTCTCCTGAGTTTGTTTTATACTTCCTTTTGAACTTCTTCTATCCTTGACATCTACTGCCAGAAGTCCTCTTTCTTCACAGCTCTTTTTAAAACATCCTTCAATTGCTCTCCTCCTCATTATTAACTTTTGGATATTTCTTCTCAGCAGCAGTAATCTCTTCCTTATGACTGTGTACCTCCTGTTATGCAAACTGCAAGTTTCAGACTGCCAGATTTTTAAGGCAAGATGGACTCAATCAATTAATTTCCTGACTTCCTACATAAAAACACTACAGAATCGCACCCTTACATTCCTACATTGGTACGAAATGACGAAAGCAGAGTGGTTTTGACAGTTACCCAGTCTCCATTTAAATAGTTTAATAATGGACTACTTAACATCGCCCATTTCATAAATTATTTGTTTCATTATTGCCCCCTGATTCTTTCCCCGTTTACAAACTGGGATCTTACACATCCAGTCCAAACCTGCAACAATTTATATTAAACATTCTTCTCTGAAAGCTTAAAGAACCTTTAGTACTTGTAATCTTCTCCCTGTATATGTACCTATAGATCATGATCAAGGCAACTTTAAATATTCTTTTTGATTAGCTTTTTGATTAGCTTTCTTTGATTATCCCCTTTAAAGTAAATCATCTATTTCTGGATCTTCTGTACAGTGATATGTAATATCTAATGCCCTATGTTGGTGTTGAATATTAATACCCACCTTCCATTCCAGTCTGAGATAAAGGTATAATACTGATGAGAGGTGAAAAAGTAATTTGCATTGGATAATATTATTCTGTAAGTTGGGGCTTATTTTCTGTTCAAATATTTTATCCCATGGATTGAAAATATGCATTCTAAGTTAATATATGATCAAATGGATGGGCTTTTTTTCAAATCTACTACAGAATATGCTTTGGATGATTTGTGCATTGGCTGTTAGGTTAAAAATAGGTGACTTAAGTAGAATTCATCACAATAAATAATAATGTGAAAGTTATTAAAGGCATTATGTTTGATACCTTCAAAGCAGCAGCAGCGAGACAAAGTTTAAACTTACTTTTTATATTAGTGAAGTAAGGTCCCTGGCATTTATTGTCAGCAATATAATTTCTCAGCTGGTAGTATTAAAGCAAACAATAGGCTTGAGATATTTCATCCTGTAGAAAAAGACCTTCTCCAAACTGTCCAGTTTGACTCACACTTTTGTAAGTCCTCTTTCTTTTAGCCATTATTTGCAATAACTAAAAACTGCAATGTAAGCTGGATGTTTTATTCCATGAGTAAAAATACATAACACAGATACCACAATGTCAAAAATGACCAACATTCTCAAACTTAAACTTTGAAAATATCTGGAAAGTCACAGCCTGACTTCACCAGTATCTGACACCAACATCTTAGTATTTAGTGCCTTTATTATCGAATTTATAAACATCTTAGACTTAACTCACTACTACTAATTTAACTGCTCTTATTATTCCATTGTTAAAACCATGTGGCCTATTTTATATTAAAAGTTCAGTTCTAGCATCTGCTGTACACTTCCAACCAAAGTCAATTCCATCTAGCCTAAGTCTTCTACTGAGTGCCATTTCACCAGCAATGCATGCTAAGTGCAGAAACTAACAGAACCCCAGGAAGGCATTTCAAAGCTTTTAGGTTCATATCTGTAAGCTTACATAACCACCTGTACTAAAAGGCTAAATTCCAGAATGTAGCCAATGTGTACTTGCTACAGCTCAAATGGAGACATTTTAGCTTTAGTTCCTGTGAAACCCCAGCGTTTTGGCCAAGATTGCAGCCATCACAGAGCTGCTCCTAGCACATGGAAAATACTGGCTCTGTGACTGCTGCACATGGAGCTCACAAAGTTGTGTGTCTGAGAACATTTCTGTCAGCTAAACTCAGTGTCACAGAGAAAGCTTCCAGCAACACATGCATTGGCTGACGTGGAGGTTTGAGTATTCAGACATTTGTTTTCTGTCTTGATGCTGTTGTGAACATCAGGTGCTTCCATTTCAAAAATATTTGCTGTTGCAAGCACAGAAAAATACACACATCACACAATAAGCCAAATGATAACCCAACCCTGCAAGGTGGATGAACATCTACAGCGCAGCAATGAATGCTGTCAGCTCCTTTAGAACTCAGCTTTATCTCACACCTTGTGGAGTGACAAGCCAAGTCAAGAAACTTAAAAGGAAAAAGCTCTTGGTAGCTGAAACCTCCTCTGCAGTCTCAGCAGGTGACAAGACCTGTCATCAGCAGTCGTATGTGCTCACACTTGACCCATGTCCTGCTATGGAGCATAAGGTTTCCAAGCTGGCAACGGCAGGGATGTTTTACGATCCTCCTAATGAAATGACTGATAGGAGCTGACAGGCAGCCTCTCTGGGCCGCCTGGGCATCATAGCACTGAGAAAAAATATATTTCTCATTAATTCTTAGGGCTATTTTAGCAGGTCTTGCTGTGCCACACTTCACTGCAGAAAAGTCCCTTCTTTAATCAAATCTGAGGAAAATCCCATTGAGGTCAATGACCATTGTGTGTACAGGCAGAAGCGTCTAATACCTGTAAGCCTATATTGTCTCAGAGGTCTGGGGAGCTTGTTGCTGCTTTAAGAATTAATTTTGAATTTTCTCATGTGAGAAAAAGAGGTGACAATACTCTTACCTCTCTCCATAAAAAGCAATAGGTAAGACTCCCTCTTTTGTGTCTGTGGCCATTTTGAAGGACAACACTTGCCTCGAAACACTAAGCTTTAAATTTTCTGGTGGAAAATTGGTATTTTCCTCATCCTGCACATTAGAATTATAAAAAAGAAAAAAATATTTTGGCCCATACTATCAGTGTTCTTAAAACACTGCATTGGTATCCAGATGATCTCTGTGCAGCTTCTGACCAGTTCATGGATTTCCTATGCTCTCAGTGCATCATGGATGAAGCAACTTGCAAAGATTAAAATTATTAACACTTTTTCAGGGCAGAATGGGACTCTTCCTACATATGCCATTTAAGGGATTCAGACCATTCTGGCTTCAGAATATACTATTTTTAAGACATAGCACTCAGCTGCAAAAAATAAAAAAAAAAAAACCAGCTTCATTCTGTTC